>JARGCU010000097.1:0-74310 GCA_029227775.1 Morpho helenor
CTCTTAATTGCCTGAATAACCAGATAGCGCGCCAGCGTCATATTGAGCGGCGGTAGTGCAACGGCGGCCTGATCTTCCGCACGCCACTCTACCCCCCCCTCGCCCAGCATAATCAGTGGGCCGAA
Organism: Morpho helenor; assembly: GCA_029227775.1. Classification (NCBI taxonomy): domain Eukaryota; kingdom Metazoa; phylum Arthropoda; class Insecta; order Lepidoptera; family Nymphalidae; genus Morpho; species Morpho helenor. Next base: position 126 of record JARGCU010000097.1, read on the forward strand.
AACCGGGTCGTGCTCAACCACCACGCGTAATTCCTGTGCGCCGGCACGGTTAGCCATACTTTGTACCAACAGGCCGTGAATGCGCGCCTGTGGCCATGTCATTTTGACACGGTCGAGGATTGCGTCGGCGGCTTGCTGCACTTCGGTAGCGGTGCGAAGATAGAGCATCACGCCCTGAACTTCCGATTTATGCGGGATATCCGGCGAGCGTAGCTTCAATGCCACGGGATAACCAATTTGCTCGGCGATATGAACGGCCTCTGCGCTGTCTGAGGCAATCCAGGTCGGCAGCGTATTCAGCCCGTAGGCTTCCAGAATCGGACGAACTTCGTGGGTGTCCAGCGCGCTGATGCCGTTGTCTATCGCCTGCTGTAATAGCTCGTGGGCCTGCGAGGTATTTGCCGTCAGGCTATGCGGCAGCGCCGGTGTTTCCCGCAGCTGCTTCTGGTTACGCCGGTATTCCACCATATGCATAAAGGCGGTAATCGTCCCTTCCGGCGTGCGGTAGGTTGGAATGCCCGCATCGCTGAACATGCGGCGCGCTTCCCGCGATGAGTATTCGCCGCACCAGTTGGTCAACACGCTAATATAGTTCCCGCGCGGGTGCTTCTTGATGAGGTCAATCAACGCTGTCGCGCTTTCACTTCCCGGCGCCGTGGCGCTTGGGGAGTGGATCACCATCAGGGCATCCAGGTCCGGGCTATCGAGCAGCACTTTCACCGCCGCTAAATAGTGTTCAATGCTGGCATCGTCACGCAAATCCAGCGGGTTATTGGCTTCGACGGTTTCCGGCAATAGCTGCTGTAGCTGCTGGCGCGTCTCGTCGCTGAGTGTGGCGAGTTTACCGTTGCGCGCCCAGTGTTCATCCAGCGCCAGTGCCGCTGGGGCCGCGCCGTTGCTGATAATCATCAACCGCTCGCCGCGCAAGGGGCGCATATGGCTAAGGGTTTCAACGGCAGAGAAAAGTTCGTGAGTGTCCTGTACGCGCAGCAGACCCGCGCGTTGAATCGCGGCATCCCATGCCGGGTCCATACCTGAGTTAACGTGAAGCAGGCGTTGTGCCGCCGGGCTGCGTCCGCTTTTGATCACCAGAATCGGCTTATTGCGTGAGGCGCTGCGCGCGGCAGAGACAAAACGTCGCGCATCGCTGAGCTGCTCCAGATAGAGCAAGATGGCGCTGGTTTTGCTGTCCCGCGCCAGATAATCGAGCAGGTCGTCGACATCAATGTCCAGGCTGTCGCCAAGCGCGATAAAGTAGGAAAACCCCATTTCGCGCTGTTGGGCCCAGTCGAGAATGGTATTGGAAACGGCGGCAGATTGAGAAATAAAGGCCAGTTTTCCTTTGCGAATGGGCACCGGTGAAAAGCTGGCATTCAGACCCTGCCAAGGCGCGAGCAAGCCCAGGCTGTTTGGCCCAAGGAGGCGCATCTGGTAGCGGGCAGCACATGCTTTAAGTTCACTGAACTGGTCGGGCGTCGAGGAGAGAATAATGCAGGTTTTACAGCCTTTTTCCCCCAGAGCCTCCAGCAGTTCGAGGTTACGACGCGCGTGGGTACAAAGTACCGCAAGATCTGGAGAGAAGGGCAGGCTGGCAATAGTCGGCCAGGCGAGAACGCCGAGCACCGCTTTCCAGGCCGGAGTTACGGGCAGAACGGGGCCAGCAAAGCCACCGGCTAGCAGGTTCTGCATCATTAAAAAACCGGCCCGCTGTGGTTTCATCGAGGCGCCAATCACCGCAATAGATTTTGGCCTCAGAAGTGCTTCCAGCCCACGTTGACTCATAGCCGTCTTCCTTACGCGACAGTAATCCTATGAGTTTAACCGTTTTCCGCTTCGGCTGTTGTGATGTTGCCCTGATGATGAGCTTTTCCTGCAAGGTAGTTATCACGAAAGCGGGTGAAGTGCTGGCTAAGTGCTGAAGCCGCGCCGGTATCATTGGCTAAATCCAGCAGCGCAATGGCCACTTCCGCAGTGCAGTACTGACCTTCGGCATGCACCTCCCGCAGGCTGTAGGCGGATACGCGCGACAGGTCGACGGAGATAAGCGGGATATTGTCCAGCCACGGGCTTTTGCGGAACATTTTCCGCGCTTCTGGCCAGGTTCCGTCTAACATAATAAACAGCGGCGGCTTTCCAGTGGGGGGCGCGCTGAGTACCTGACGGTCCGGGTCGGCATAAGACGACGGAAAACCACCATTGGCTGATAGTCCGGGTTTTTAACCAGCTCGAGCAGCGCCTGAGGCGGCTCGGTACGTGACCATTGGAACGCATCTGTTTGCGGCAAAATATCGGCAATCAGGCGACCCGTGTTGCTGGGCTTCATTGGTTCGGTATCGAACATCACCAGGCAAAAGCGGCTCTTTGCCGGATGCGGGGCGATGGTGTCGCACAGACAATAGCGTTGCACCAGCAGACAACGCTGGCAGCGGCGAACCCGATTACCACGGGCAAGGAAAGGTCGAGTCGCACGGGCTAAACGCTCAGCGCGCAACCGAAGAACGGCGTTATCAATCATGGGAATCGTACGGCAAAGAGACTATTGTCGCAGAGGCGGATACGGGGCACAAGATGTGCCCCGGTGGGATTATGCTTGCAGCGCTTCGTTCAGCCAGCTTTCAAACGGCGCTTTTGGTACCGCGCCGTTAAGCATATCGACGACTTCACCATTTTTGAAAATCATGATGGTCGGGATGCTGCGGATTCGGAAACGGGCGCTGAGCTCGCGTTCCGCTTCGGTGTTCACTTTCACAAAGCGAATTTTGCCGCTTTGTTCTTCGGCCACATCCTCGAAGATGGGCGCGAAGTTACGGCAAGGGCCACACCATGGCGCCCAGAAATCAACAACAACGGGGAGATCGTCCTTCAGCAGTTTATCCAGCGTGCTGTCCGTGGCATTAATGACTTCGCCATCAAACAGGTCTTCACCACAGCGTCCACATTTTGCCGCTTCGTTAATACGCGCTTCTGGAATGCGATTAAGCGCCTGGCAGTGGGCACAAACGGTATTCATAACTCACCTCTGGGTCATCGTGTTGCAGAACGGCAATGTTGCCGAATGTTTCTATAATGTTACACATTATCGTTCAGAGCGTATTAATCGACAATGCGTTTTATCCAATGGGTACAATAGTCGTGGTCTTTTGTACGAAGTCATAGCTAAGCGCTAGCACATCAGGTAATCTGCGCGCTTCGCGCAGCGCAGGTGGAGAAAAACATGAGCGACGAACTGAAGAACAAAAACGGCAAGGTCAAAGTGATGTACGTCCGCAGTGACGATGACTCGGACAAACGCACCCAAAATCCTCGTACTGGTAAAGGCGGAGGCCGTCCTGGCACATCCCGTGCTGGTGCTTCCCGTGCCGAAGGCGGTCGTCGCCCTGCCCGTGATGAGAGAAAGGGTCCTAACAGCGAACGCGGCCGTGAACGTGGCCGTGACCGCGATGTAGAACGCGATCGCGATCGTGGTGAAGGCTCCCCATGGCGTACGGTTTCCCGTGCTCCGGGTGATGATGCGCCGGCGAAAGCCGATCACGGCGGGATCAGCGGTAAAAGCTTTATCGATCCAGAAGTTCTGCGTCGTCAGCGCGCGGAAGAGACCCGCGTATACGGCGAAAACGCCTGTCAGGCACTGTTCCAGAGCCGTCCGGACGCTATCGTTCGCGCATGGTTCGTACAGAGCGTAACTCCGCGCTTTAAAGAAGCGCTGCGCTGGATGGCGGCAAACCGTAAAGCCTATCACGTGGTTGATGAAGAAGAGCTGGCGAAAGCGTCCGGCACTGAACACCACGGCGGCGTGTGCTTCCTGATCAAAAAACGTAACGGGACTTCCGTACAGCAGTGGGTCGCAAAAAGCGGCGAAGATGACTGTGTACTGGCGCTGGAAGATGCGGGTAACCCGCACAACCTAGGCGCGATGATCCGCAGCTGCGCGCACTTCGGTGTGAAAGGCGTGGTACTGCAGGATGCGGCTCTGCTGGAATCCGGTGCGGCTATCCGTACCGCAGAAGGTGGCGCTGAACACGTTGAACCTATTACCGGTGACGGTTTCATCGATGCGCTGGAGCAGTTCCGCGATGCGGGCTACACCATCGTAACGACCAGCGGCAACGGCCGTGGCCTGCCGCTGTTCAAATCCGAGCTGCCTAAGAAGATGGTTCTGGCGCTGGGTCAGGATCGCGATGGCGTTTCCGAAGCGGCGGCCGCTATTGCTGACATGAGCGTTTCTATCGACGGAACTCGTGCCGTTGAAGGCCTGAACGTCTCTGTGGCGACGGGCGTGCTGTTAGCCGAATGGTGGCGTCAGCATAAAGCGTAATCAAACGCGATGTTGAAAAAAACCGGAAGAGGCGACTCGACCGGTTTTTTTTATATCTGCAATATTTCCCGAACTATTCCGGCAGCACCGGCATCCAGTCAATCGGCGCTTCGCCACGCTGCTCTAGCCACTCATTCGCCTTCACAAAATGGTTACTGCCAAAAAACCCGCGATGCGCAGAGAGTGGCGATGGGTGAGGTGCTTTCAGCACGCAGTGGCGCTGAGTATCAATAATCGCGCCTTTTTTCTGCGCGTGCGATCCCCATAATAAGAACACGACGCCTTCGCGATGTTCGTTAATTAGCGCGATCACTTTATCGGTAAAAGTTTCCCAGCCAAGGCTTGCGTGCGAGTGCGCCTGTCCTGCACGAACGGTCAGCACGGTGTTAAGCAGCAGCACGCCCTGGCGCGCCCAGCTCTCAAGATAGCCGTGGTTTGGGCGCGTAAAACCGGGGATGGTTCCTTCAAGCTCTTTATACATATTCAAGAGGGAGGGCGGCGTCGCGATACCCGGCTGCACGGAGAAGGCCAGACCGTGCGCCTGATTAGGACCATGATACGGGTCCTGCCCGAGGATCACGACCTTCACATCGTTTAACTCGGTAAAGCGAAAAGCGTTAAAGACATCTTTCTGCGGCGGATAGATAGTCTGGCCGGACTGACGCTCGCTGGCGACGGTGGCTAGGGTGTTCACAAAATAAGGCTGCTCTTTCTCAGCGGCCAGCACGTCGTGCCAGGTTAATGGGGTGGTCATCTCGCTCTCCTGCGAATTGCTATCGGTATAGCTTAACTGCTTCTTTCGACATCACAAAATCAGAAGGCGGCAGTTATCGCTGGTGGCACAAAAAAAGTTGAATCTTTACAAAGATTTTTGTGTGCATCGCAGGGCGTAACTTGATGCAAAACAAGTATTTTCAGATATGACCTCTTTTATGGTGTGGTTTTTATTGATTTAAATCAAAGAATCAAGGGTGTTCGAGGGGTATATATACACTCAAGCAACAATGGTTTTACCAATTGGCCGCGGTCAGGCCGGTTAAAAACGAATATAAAGAGCCTTAGGGAGGCATCAAATGATTACAGGTATCCAGATCACCAAAGCTGCAAACAAAGACCTGCTGAACTCATTCTGGCTGCTCGACAGCGAGAAAGGCGAAGCACGCTGCCTGTGTGCAAAAGGCGGTTACGCGGAAGATGACGTTGTAGCTGTTAGCGCGCTGGGCGACATTGAATACCGTGAAATCCCGGTTGAAGCGAAACCAGAAGTTCGCGTAGAAGGCGGTCAGCACCTGAACGTAAACGTGCTGCGTCGTGAAACTCTGATGGACGCGGTTGAGCATCCAGAAAAATACCCACAGCTGACCATCCGTGTTTCTGGTTATGCAGTGCGCTTTAACTCACTGACTCCAGAGCAGCAGCGCGACGTTATTGCTCGTACCTTTACTGAGAGCCTGTAATTTCTCAGGGGTGGGAAAATGGCGTGCCGGGCTAGCCCGGCATCAGTAGACGAATCCCTCCGCAGGGTGCCTGCGGGGGGATTTTTTTATTTTGCTTCTTCGCGTCCAACCAGAAGGGTAGTGAGCGTAAAGGAGAGGATCAGCGCGATGGCCACGCCGGAAAGCGCAAAGACAAAATAGGGGCCGATATAGGCGGGCAGGCTAAAAATACTCGATAAAATATAGCCATACAGTCGCACGCCAAAGAAGGCGATAAACGCCGATGCCAGAGAACTGGCGATGGTCGCCGCGATAAACGCTTTTTTGTAACGCGTAAGTACGCCGAACAGCGCGGGCTCGGTAATGCCCAACAGCGCGGAAATCGCGGCGGAAAGCGTCACCGTCCGGTTCTCTTTGCTCACTCGCCAGATGGCAAAGGTGGAGCCTGCGATGGCCATGTTAGCCATAAACATCATCGGCATCAGCATGTCGTAGCCACGGTCGCTAAAGTTTTGCAGGGCAATCGGCGTCATGGCGTGATGCATTCCGGTCAGAATCGCCACCGGACGAATCGCGCCGACAACCAGCCCGGCGAAGCTTGCCGACACGCCAAACAGCCCTTCGATAAACCACGCCAGCATTTTACCCAGCCAGATACCAATCGGACCAATGATGACCAGCGCTGCCAGCGCGGCAAGGAACAGCGTCAGCGTTGGGGTAAAGACCGTTTTCAATACCTCCGGCATGATTTTGTCGACAGCTTGATGAATGTATTTCAGCGCCAGAATCGAGAAAATGACCGGGATAACGCTTGAGGCGTAGTTAAAGACCGAGACCGGAATGGCGTTAAATAACCAGAGCGCAGAGGCGGCATCCGCCTGATGGGCCGCCAGCGCTTTTGCGGCGTCAATTAGCGTCGGATACATCAGGCATGCCGCAACCGCCGCTGCCAGATACTCATTGGTCTTGAAGATCTTCGCTGCCGAAACGGCCAGGAAAAACGGTAGGAAGTAGAAAACACCGCTCGCGATCAGGTCAATTATCATCACGGTATCACTTTTCGGCGACACCAGCTTCAGGGCGATAAGCCCGGCCAGCAGCCCTTTAATCATCCCGGCGCCCGCAATTGCGGGAACGATTGGACCAAATACGCCAGAGACCGTATCCATAAACAGCGATACCAGGCTTTTACGCGCTTTAGGCGTGCTGTGAGATACGTTCTGGCCGCCGGTGCCTAAGGTCTCCTGCAGTTGTTCGTACCAGCTATTGACCCTGGGCCCGATAATTATTTGAAACTGATCGCTTTGTAGCTGTGCGCCCAGAACGCCAGGCAGGTTTTTAATTTCTTCCTGCGCGACTTTATTATCATCAATTAAATCAAAGCGTAACCGCGTCATACAGTGCCAGACTTTATTGATATTTTCCCGACCACCCACCAGACCAATAATTCGGCTGATAGCCTCTTGCGTCCCCATAGCGGCTCCTGCGATATGTATGTTGTTATCTTTGTCTGTAGAAATGGTAAATAAGCTAATCAGTAAAAACAAACCAATAAATGATGATGAAAATCACATTCTTTTCTGTATTTGGCATTGAGTGGTAGGTAATTGGTAAATTGGTACGTTTTTTAAATATAAATATCTCTATTTCCAGACCAAAATATTTATTCGATAAAAAGGTTTACCGAACCCTGAAAATAGGGTGAAGATAATAAGAAATTGATATTTATTTTGCACAGGGAGCTTTCTGTGAAACCGACGTTGATTACTGCGATTGAGTGCTTTATCACCCGCCCAGACCGCCACAACCTGGTGACGGTGCGGGTGACAGCGGATAATGGAGTGGTGGGGTTGGGCTGCGCAACGTTCCAACAGCGCCCGCTGGCGGTGAAAACGCTGGTGGATGAATATCTTCAACCGTTGCTGGTGGGGCGAGACGCCAACAATATCGAAGACCTCTGGCAGATGATGAACGTTAATGCTTACTGGCGTAACGGCCCGGCGATGAATAACGCCATTTCAGGTGTGGATATGGCGCTGTGGGATATCAAAGCGCAGCTTGCTGGTATGCCGCTGTATCAGCTGTTGGGGGGAAAATCCCGCGATGCGATTGCGGCCTATACCCATGCCAGCGGCGAAACGCCAGATGAGCTGTTTATCTCTGTCGATAAGCTTCTGGAGCAGGGCTACCGTCATATTCGCTGCCAGCTCGGTTTTTACGGCGGTACGCCGCGAGAAATGCATACGCCGGAGAACCCAACGCCGGGAGCATGGTTCGATCAGGACGAGTACGTGCGCAATACGGTTGAGATGTTCCGGCTGCTTCGCGCGCGTTACGGGCATCGTTTCCACATTTTACATGATGTCCACGAACGCCTCTTTCCGCAGCAGGCGCTACAGCTGGCAAAGCAGCTTGAACCCTATCAGCCGTGGTTTATTGAAGATATTTTATCGCCGCAGCAGAGCCCGTGGCTGGCGCAGATTCGCCAGCAGAGCAGCGTGCCGTTAGCGATGGGGGAGTTATTCAATAACCCTGCTGAGTGGCATGACCTTATCGTCAACCGGCAGATTGATTTTATCCGCTGCCATATTTCGCAGATTGGCGGCATTACGCCTGCGCTGAAGCTGGCGGTACTGTGCCAGGCCTTTGGCGTGCGCCTGGCATGGCACGGTCCTGGGGATATGACGCCTATCGGCGTGGCGGTGAATACGCACCTGAATATCCATTTGCACAATGCCGCTATCCAGGAGTTTATCCCACGCTCTGCCATGACGGATGCGGTATTCCCCGGTGCGCCTGAGGTGAAAAATGGCTTTATCTACCCGCCGACGGTGCCCGGCATTGGCGTAGGTTTTGATGAGGCGCTGGCATTGCAGCATCCGGTAGCGTACCGCCCGCACGAATGGACCCAGAGCCGTCTACCAGACGGTACTATTCACACGCCGTAAATCAGCTCTGAGGCTGCTGGCGGAAGGTGAGGTTGTCGCGGTTATGTGGGATCACGTAGGTGCAGCTGTAGTTGATATCGATAATGTCGCTTATCTCATACACGCGACCGCCGTCGAGGATCCCGCGGTTATTGATGTGCATCGCTGGGCTGCCCTTTTTGCAGCCCAGTAGAATTGACTGCTCGCGGCTTACGCTGACCGCCCGGTAGCTGGTCAGCAGGTGGGAAATCTGCAACCCTTTGCTCAGCACGTATTGCTGCAACGAGCGTTCAATCACGACCTGATTGAGATCGCTGAACATCTCGGCGGGCATGCGGGAGATTTCAATTTGGGTTGCGACGTCATCGACAATGCGTAACCGGCAGAACTGCCAGATAAAATCATCATCGGTGAGGCCGAAAATTTGCCTGTCTTCCCGTTCGGGCCGCTTTTTGTGCAGGCTTATCATACGATAGCGCATCTGATCGAAGCGCTTTTCGGTTATTGAGTTATAGACCAGCGGGTTGTTGCGCGTCTGCTCGTTAATCCAGATACCGGAACCTTGCACAATGCGAACCACCCCGATACTGGCGAGTTTCTCCAGCGCCTGACGAATGGTAAAGCGCGACACGCCGTACTCCTCTGCCAGCTGTCTCTCTGGCGGGAGCTTACGTGGCCCTTCGCTGTGCTGCTGGTAAATTTTGCTGAGGAGATCCTGGGTCACAAACTCTTTTTTCTTCATGGCCAGCGTCCGTTACTTTCCAATATGAAAACGCCGGGAGGTTATCCCGGCGTTTGCTTTACTCTTCGCTAGTCTGCTCTGGCGCAGCGCTGCCGCTTGGCTTGCGGCGTTTGCCAACGTTCTTGGCATCGCGATGGCGTACCTTGACGCGCGGTTTTTCTTTGTCCTTTTCTTTTTTCTTCTCAGCGCGTTTAGCGAGGACTTTCTTCGACGGTTTACCCGTCATTTTGTCGCTCGGTGCGCGCGTCGTCGGACGCAGTTCTTCAATCACGCGAGACTTCAGCGGTTCTTCGATATAGCGGCCAATTTTCAGCAGCAGCAGGTGATCGTGCGTTTCCACCAGGGAAATCGCCGTCCCTTTACGTCCGGCACGGCCGGTACGACCGATACGGTGCAGATAGGTATCTGCGCCGCGCGGCATATCGAAGTTAATCACGTGGCTGACGTCGGGGATATCAATCCCGCGCGCGGCAACGTCGGTTGCGACCAGCACGTTAACGCGACCATCGGTCAGACGCTTGATGCCCTCGTTACGCTTGATCTGCGGCATTTCGCCTTCGAGGTAGCAGTTGTTGATACCGGCCTGGCGCAGGATTTCCGCCAGCTCGTGCACGCGCTCACGCTTACGCACAAACACGATGGTACGGGTGGCATCTTCCTGCTTCAGCAGGTGTTTCAGCAGCTCAACCTTGTGCTCGAAGTTATCAGCGCGATAGTACCACTGATGAATTTTCTTACGCTCGCGGGTCGACGGTGTTGCAGATACTTCGACCGGATCTTCCAGCAGACGTTCGGCAAAGTCTTTAATCGCTTCGCCTTCCAGCGTGGCGGAGAACAGCAGCGTCTGCTTACGCCAGCGGGTTTCACCGGCAATATGCTCGATGTCCTGGGCGAAGCCCATGTCCAGCATACGGTCTGCTTCGTCGAGGATCAGCGTCTCAACGGCGCGGCAGTCGAAGTTTTCTTCTTTAATATACTGCAGCAGACGACCGGTGGTCGCCACCACGATATCCTGGTTTTCGCTGAACACTTCGGCGTGGTTCATATACGCGACGCCGCCGGTGATGGTAGCGATATCCAGATGCGTGTTTTTTGCCAGCTCGCGAGCATGATCGGCGACCTGCATCGCCAGTTCACGCGTAGGCGTGAGGATCAGGATGCGCGGCGGGCCAGATTTTTTGCGCGGGAAGTCGAGCAGGTGCTGCAACGCAGGCAGCAAATACGCCGCTGTTTTACCGGTGCCGGTTGGCGCAGAACCGAGAACATCACGTCCATCGAGCGCAGGCGGAATGGCGGCAGCCTGAATGGCAGTCGGGCGTGTAAAGCCTTTGCTCTGGAGGGCTTCCAGAAGGCTTTCGTCAAGTTCAAGTTCGGAAAAAGTCGTTACAGTCATGATTACCTCTGTGTGAGGCGCTGATTATAGACGTTACGGCTCTAATCTTCATCTGTTTGTATGGCTATCTGTTCTCGGGTATTGTGCATAGCTATAAAAGCACATGCAGTTCCCCTGGCAAGGTTGACCATGATCTCTGATTCTAAATCCGCGCTGCGCCGCAACGGATTTACTTTTAAGCAGTTTTTTGTTGCCCACGATCGTTGTGCGATGAAGGTGGGTACGGACGGTATTTTACTGGGTGCGTGGTCGCCTATCGCTCGGGTTAATCGGATCCTTGATATTGGTACGGGAAGCGGCCTGTTGGCGTTAATGCTGGCGCAGCGTACCGATGAAAATGTGGTTATCGATGCCGTTGAGCTCGATGAAGATGCGGCTGAACAGGCGCGGGAAAACGCGGCCGAATCGCCGTGGGCTGAACGTATTCAGGTTCACACAGCGGATATTCAGCAGTGGGTGGCTGGATTGACGACGCGCTATAACCTGATTGTCAGCAACCCGCCTTACTATGAGCAGGGCGTGGAGTGCGCCACGCCGCAGCGCGAGCAGGCGCGTTATACCACCTCACTCGACCACGAAACGCTGCTGGCCTGCGCGGCGAATGCGATTACTGAAGATGGTTTCTTCTGCGTGGTGCTGCCGGAAAACATCGGCCAGATGTTTACTCAACAGGCGTTATCCATGGGCTGGCATTTGCGCCTGCGCACCGACGTGGCGGAAACTGAAATGCGCCTGCCGCATCGCGTACTGCTGGCGTTTTCTCCAAAAGGGGGAGAGTGCTTTAGCGACAGGCTAGTGATCCGTGGGCCAGAGCAGCAGTACTCGGAAGGCTACACTGCGCTGACCCAGGCGTTCTATTTATTTATGTGAACCAGCGGCGAAAGGACGGATGGGCCCGACTCCGCTAACAGATCCGGATAATCCAGCGTGTAGTGCAGGCCGCGACTCTCTTTGCGCATCATCGCGCAGCGTACGATAAGCTCGGCAACCTGAACCAGATTACGCAGCTCCAGCAGGTTGTTCGATACGCGGAAACGTGAATAGTACTCGTCCAGCTCCTGTTGCAGCATGGTGATACGACGCAGCGCGCGCTCCAGACGTTTGGTGGTGCGCACAATGCCGACATAGTCCCACATAAAGAGGCGCAGCTCGTGCCAGTTATGCTGGATGACGACCAGCTCATCGGAGTTTTCCACGCGACTTTCATCCCACGCGGGCAGTTTTTCCGCCTGACGCGCGTACGGCATGCGCTTGTGAATATCTTCCGCCGCCGACCAACCGTAGACCAGGCACTCCAGCAGTGAATTCGACGCCATGCGGTTGGCCCCGTGCAGGCCGGTATAGCTCACTTCGCCGATGGCATAAAGGCCGTCAACATCGGTGCGGCCATAGTCGTCAACCATCACGCCGCCGCAGGTGTAGTGCGCAGCAGGTACGATCGGTACCGGTTCTTTGGTCAGGTCGATGCCAAGCCCCAGTAATTTGTCATAAATCATCGGGAAGTGCTGGCGCACAAAATCTTCTGGCTTATGACTGATGTCGAGGTACATGCAGTCGACGCCAAGGCGCTTCATTTCATGGTCGATAGCGCGCGCGACGATATCGCGAGGTGCCAGCTCAGCGCGCTCGTCAAAGTCTGGCATAAAGCGACTGCCATCAGGGCGCTTCAGATGCGCGCCTTCGCCGCGCAGCGCTTCGGTCAGCAGGAAGTTACGCGCCTGTGGATGGTACAGCGCCGTCGGGTGGAACTGATTAAACTCGAGGTTCGCCACGCGACAGCCTGCGCGCCAGGCCATGGCGATACCGTCTCCAGAAGAGATATCCGGGTTGGTGGTGTACTGATAAACCTTGGATGCCCCGCCGGTGGCCAGTACGACTGATTTTGCCGCACAGGTTTCAACCTTCTCTTTATTGCGATCCCAAATCCACGCTCCTACCACGCGACGGGTCCCTGGCAGGCCGACCTTATCTGAGATAATTAAATCAACGGCGTTGCTGCGCTCGAGAATACGGATATTGGGGTGGTTAATGGCCTTACTCACCAGGGTATTTTCGACTTCGCGCCCGGTAGCATCGGCGGCGTGCAGAATGCGTCGATGGCTGTGTCCGCCTTCGCGCGTCAGATGATAACTCTCTTCTCCGTTTGCCTGCACCTGAGTATCAAACAGCACGCCCTGATCGATAAGCCACTGCACGCAGTGTTTAGCGTTGCTGGCGACAAACGATACGGCCTGACGGTCGCAAATTCCGGCGCCGGCAATCAGCGTGTCATCAATGTGCGATTCAATGCTGTCCGTTTCATCGAAAACGGCGGCGATACCGCCTTGCGCATAGAAGGTTGAGCCTTCGCTAATCGGCCCTTTGCTCAGCACGATAACCGAACTGTGCTCTGCAAGACGCAGCGCCAGCGATAAACCCGCAGCCCCGCTGCCGATAATCAGTACATCACAAGAAAGTTCTGGAAGTGAGTTCATTATCTTTGTTTAATTTACTAAACACGGTGATCGCAGAGTAGCACTATAAAAGCGAGGTGTGCAGGGTTTTTTTGAACTATGGTTGTAATGGCTAAACATCTGATGACGAAACAGGCGAAAAGAGAGGCGAAGAAATAAGAAGAACGCTATGAGGTTTGAGACGTATTTATGGTGAAATAAAAGCCGCGTTACGTTACTCTTCACGGGATTTGCGTTTTTATTTCGCAACTTACGTATTGGTAAGCATCAGCAGACTTATAATGATAGACAATGAACGGTTTGCGGCTAAAGAAAAAACAAAGCGTAACGGAACTTTACGAAACTCGAACACTCTAAGTCACTGCTTGCTCATAATGTAGTGCTGGAGTGGCATTCTGATTACGCATGGGAATAAGGTTTGGGGAGACATTACCTCGGATGAGCGAGCAGTTAACGGACCAGGTCCTGGTTGAACGGGTCCAGAAAGGAGATCAGAAAGCTTTTAACCTTCTGGTAGTGCGCTATCAGCATAAGGTTGCAAGCCTGGTCTCCCGCTATGTACCCTCTGGCGATGTGCCGGATGTGGTACAAGAGTCTTTTATTAAGGCCTATCGCGCGCTGGATTCTTTCCGGGGAGATAGTGCTTTCTATACGTGGCTGTACCGTATTGCGGTGAATACAGCTAAAAATTACCTGGTTGCTCAGGGTCGTCGTCCGCCGTCTAGTGATGTTGACGCGAACGACGCCGAAAACTTTGAAAGCGGTGGCGCTTTGAAAGAAATTTCGAACCCTGAGAACTTAATGTTGTCAGAAGAACTGAGACAGATAGTTTTTCGTACCATTGATGCGCTTCCGGAAGATTTACGCATGGCAATTACCTTGCGGGAGCTCGATGGCCTAAGCTATGAAGAGATAGCGGCTATCATGGATTGTCCGGTCGGTACAGTTCGTTCACGTATCTTCCGTGCGCGAGAAGCTATTGATAATAAAGTTCAACCGCTTATCAGGCGTTGATGGAAGCGGGATACTGGAAAAGGTATTAGGCATGCAGAAAGAAAAACTTTCCGCCTTAATGGATGGTGAAACGCTGGATAACGAGCTGCTGACAGAGTTGACGCGCTCGCCAGAGTTACAGGAAACCTGGGCAAGCTATCACCTGATCCGCGACTCGCTTCGCGGCGACACCGGTGACGTGCTTCACTTCGATATTTCCTCTCGCGTTATGGCCGCCATCGAAAATGAGCCCGTTCGTCTTCCGACAGCGCCGCTTATTCCTGAAGCCCAGCCAGCACCACATCAATGGCAGAAGATGCCGTTCTGGAGCAAGGTTCGTCCATGGGCCAGTTCGCTTACCCAGATGGGGGTGGCAGCTTGCGTATCGCTTGCTGTTATTGTCGGCGTTCAGCACTATAATGGGCAACCGGAATCCTCCCAACCTGAATCACCGGTATTCAACACGCTGCCGATGATGGGTAAAGCCAGTCCAGTGAGTCTGGGGGTTCCTTCGGAAGCGTCGGCAGGCAGCACCGGGCCGCAACAGGTTCAGGAACAGCGCCGCCGTATTAATGCTATGCTGCAGGACTATGAATTGCAGCGTCGCTTGCATTCAGAACAGCTTCAGTTTGAGCAGGCACAAACCCAGCAAGCGGCTGTTCAGGTGCCAGGATATCAAACTCTAGGAACGCAATCGCAGTAATGAAGCAACTTTGGTGTGCCATGTCACTTGTGGCTGGTAGCCTGTTCTTCACCGCCAACGCCTCGGCTGATGTATCGTCCGGGGCGTTGTTGCAGGAGATGAATCTGGCCAGTCAGTCACTCAACTACGAGCTGTCGTTCGTCAGCATTAATAAATCAGGCGTTGAATCTCTGCGCTATCGTCACGTGCGTCTTAATGGACAACCGCTGGCGGAATTGCTGCAGATGGACGGCCCTCGCCGCGAAGTGGTTCAGCGTGGAAACGAGATCAGCTACTTTGAGCCGGGTCTCGATCCGTTCACGCTGAACGGCGACTATATTGTCGACTCGCTACCCTCTCTGGTTTATACCGATTTCAAACGTCTGGCGCCTTACTACGATTTTATCTCCGTAGGACGTACGCGTATTGCGGACCGCATGTGTGATGTGATCCGCGTCGTGGCGCGAGACGGCACACGCTATAGCTATATCGTGTGGATGGACTCCGAAAGCAAGCTGCCGATGCGCGTTGACCTGCTCGACCGCGATGGCGAGACGTTGGAACAGTTCCGGGTTGTGGCTCTCTCAACGGGCGATCAGGTAAGCTCCAGCATGCAGGGGCTGGCGAAAGCCAACCTGCCGCCGCAGCTCTCCTTGCCAACAGGGACCAATGCGACCTTCAACTGGACGACAAGCTGGCTGCCGCAGGGCTTTAAAGAGGTCTCCAGCAGCCGTCGCACGCTGCCGAGCGTCGACAGCCCGGTTGAATCCCGTCTCTATTCCGACGGCCTGTTTAGCTTCTCTGTGAACATCAGCCGCGCGACGGCTAACAGCAGCGAGCAGATGCTGCGTACCGGTCGTCGAACGGTCACAACGACCATCCGCAATCAGGCTGATATCACGATTGTTGGCGAGCTTCCGCCTCCGACGGCGAAACGCGTTGCTGACGGTATTCAATTCAAGGGCGCACAATGATTAAAGAGTGGGCTACCGTTATTGCATGGGATAACGGAATTGCGCAGGTGAGTTGCGATGTAAAAGCCTCCTGCAATAGCTGCGCATCACGTGCAGGCTGCGGCAGCCGAGTGCTGAATAAGCTGGGGCCGCAGACCACCCACACCATTTCTGTTCCTAGCGCTGAACCGCTGGTGACAGGGCAAAAAGTGGAATTGGGCATTACCGAAGGTAGCCTGCTTGGCTCTGCCATGCTGGTTTATATGTCTCCGCTGCTGGGGCTGTTCGTGGTCGCGGCACTGTTCCAGGGTCCTGTTCGGCACCGATATTGCGGCGCTCAGCGGCGCGGTGCTCGGCGGCGTTGGCGGGTTCCTGATTGCCAAAGGCCTCTCGCCGCGGCTTGCCGCGAGGGAAACCTGGCAGCCCATCATCATCAGCGTGGGGCTTCCGCCCGACCTGATTCGCACGACATCGTCTACCGAAATGAGCCAGTGATTACGCTGGCTTTATTATTTTTGGAACGCTCCTCGCAGGAAGCGCTATGCTTGCGGGAAGAGCATTTCCTGGTTACGCGGTTGTAGTGTAGAATGCGGCGTTTTCGAACGACTATACACAAAATCATTCGAGTTGCATCAAGGCGGCAAGCGAATGAATCCCCGGGAACGTACACCAGTACGTGATAGGGGTGAGTGAGTGCAGCCAACGCCGAGGCAACTCGAAGGATGACGTGTATACAACGTCAGGCTCCGTACCGCGGCCTCAAAGTATTCGTAAGGCATAAATATTTTAATATATGAAGAATATACGTAACTTCTCCATCATTGCACATATCGACCACGGTAAATCGACGCTGTCTGACCGCATTATTCAGATTTGTGTGGCCTTTCCGACCGCGAAATGGAAGCCCAGGTTCTGGATTCAATGGATCTGGAACGCGAACGTGGCATTACCATCAAAGCGCAGAGCGTGACGCTGGACTTTAAATCAGCCGACGGGGAAACCTATCAGCTGAACTTTATCGACACCCCAGGCCACGTCGACTTCTCCTATGAAGTTTCCCGTTCCCTCGCGGCCTGTGAAGGCGCATTGCTGGTGGTTGACGCCGGGCAGGGCGTAGAAGCACAGACGCTGGCTAACTGCTACACCGCCATGGAAATGGATCTGGAAGTGGTGCCGGTTCTGAATAAAATCGACCTGCCAGCCGCCGATCCAGAGCGCGTAGCGGAAGAGATTGAAGATATCGTCGGCATCGACGCCACCGATGCAGTACGCTGCTCGGCGAAAACCGGCGTGGGCGTGACCGACGTGCTGGAACGTCTGGTGCGCGATATTCCACCGCCGGAAGGTGACCCGGAAGGCCCGCTGCAGGCGCTGATTATCGACTCCTGGTTCGATAACTACCTGGGCGTGGTATCGCTGGTGCGTATTAAAAACGGCACTATGCGTAAAGGCGACAAAATTAAGGTGATGAGTACCGGTCAGGTCTACAACGCAGACCGTCTGGGTATCTTCACGCCGAAACAGGTTGACCGTACCGAGCTGAAATGCGGCGAGGTAGGCTGGCTGGTTTGTGCAATCAAAGACATCCTGGGCGCGCCGGTAGGGGATACCTTAACGACATCGCGTAACCCAGCGGATAAAGCGCTGCCGGGCTTTAAAAAGGTGAAACCTCAGGTTTACGCCGGCCTGTTCCCGGTCAGCTCTGACGATTACGAAAACTTCCGTGATGCGCTCGGCAAGCTGAGCCTGAACGATGCTTCCCTGTTCTATGAGCCAGAAAGCTCTACGGCGCTGGGCTTCGGCTTCCGCTGCGGCTTCCTCGGCCTGCTGCACATGGAAATCATTCAGGAACGTCTGGAACGTGAATACGATCTGGATCTGATCACCACCGCGCCTACCGTAGTGTATGAAGTGGAAACCACGGGCAAAGAAACTATCTACGTTGATAGCCCTTCCAAGCTGCCGCCGCTGAATAACATCTATGAACTGCGTGAGCCAATCGCGGAATGTCACATGCTGCTGCCGCAGGCTTACCTCGGCAACGTGATTACGCTGTGTATTGAGAAGCGTGGCGTGCAGACCAACATGGTTTACCACGGTAACCAGGTCGCGCTGACCTATGAAATCCCAATGGCGGAAGTGGTACTCGACTTCTTCGACCGTCTGAAGTCTACCTCCCGTGGCTATGCGTCGCTGGACTACAACTTCAAACGCTTCCAGGCGTCTGACATGGTTCGCGTTGATGTTCTTATCAACAACGAGCGCGTCGATGCACTGGCGCTGATCACGCACCGCGATAACTCTCAGAGCCGTGGCCGTGAACTGGTTGAGAAGATGAAAGATCTGATCCCACGTCAGCAGTTTGATATCGCGATTCAGGCGGCCATCGGCACGCACATTATCGCGCGTTCAACCGTTAAGCAGCTGCGTAAAAACGTTCTGGCGAAATGCTACGGTGGCGATATCAGCCGTAAGAAAAAGCTGCTGCAAAAACAGAAAGAGGGTAAAAAGCGAATGAAGCAGATCGGTAACGTCGAACTGCCGCAGGAAGCCTTCCTCGCCATTCTGCATGTCGGTAAAGACAATAAATAATCTCTAAGGAGTTGGCATGGCGAACATGTTTGCCCTGATTCTGGTGATTGCCACACTGGTAACGGGCCTTTTGTGGTGCGTTGATAAGTTTATCTTCGCGCCCAAGCGTCGGGAACGTCAGGCAGCAGCACAGGTTGCCACTGGCGAAGCGCTGGATAAAAAGACGCTGAAGAAAGTTGGCCCGAAACCGGGCTGGCTGGAAACCGGCGCGTCGGTCTTCCCGGTGCTGGCCATCGTGTTGATCGTGCGTTCATTTATCTATGAACCGTTCCAGATCCCGTCTGGTTCGATGATGCCAACGCTGCTGATTGGTGACTTTATCCTGGTGGAGAAATTTGCCTACGGGATTAAAGACCCTATCTACCAGAAGACGCTGATTGAAACCGGTCATCCGAAACGTGGCGACATTGTGGTGTTCAAATACCCGGAAGATCCGCGCCTTGATTACATCAAGCGTGCCGTGGGTCTGCCTGGGGATAAAGTCACCTACGATCCAATCGCCAAGCAGGTCACCATTCAGCCAGGTTGCAGCTCCGGTCAGGCGTGCGGTAGCGCGCTGCCGGTGACCTACTCCAACGTTGAACCGAGCGATTTCGTCCAGACCTTCTCCCGCAGCAACGGCGGCGAAGCGACCAGCGGCTTCTTTGAGATGCCACAGGGCGAAAGCAAAGCGGATGGCGTGCGTCTGACGCAGCGTCAGGAGACACTGGGCGATGTGAATCACCGTATCCTGACCGTGCCAATCGCGCAGGATCAGGTCGGCATGTATTACCACCAGTCCGGTTTGCCGCTGGCAACCTGGATAGTGCCACCGGGCCACTACTTCATGATGGGTGACAACCGCGACAACAGCGCGGACAGCCGTTACTGGGGCTTTGTGCCGGAAGCGAACCTGGTGGGTAAAGCGACCGCCATCTGGATGAGCTTTGAAAAACAAGAGGGTCAATGGCCAACCGGCGTGCGTTTAAGCCGCATCGGTGGGATCCATTAATTCTTAGCCTGACTTCACGCGGTGGCTGAATAGTCGCCGCGTGAATTATTTCGTGTTTTAATCCATTCAAACTAACGACATCCCTTGTCGTTGCGTATAGAATATCCCCCCGAAGTTTCGGATGTCTCTTATCAGGGACACGGCACACGAAACCGCATTGGTTTCCTTCAGGTCTGTTTCGTGTGCTGCATTTTTGACGCATTTATTTATTTGGTATCGCATGAACCCCATCGTAATTAATCGGCTTCAACGAAAGCTGGGCTACACTTTTGTTCATCAGGAACTGTTGCAACAGGCATTAACGCACCGCAGTGCCAGCAGCAAGCACAACGAACGCTTAGAGTTTTTGGGCGATTCAATTTTAAGCTATGTGATCGCGAACGCGCTCTATCACCGCTTCCCACGCGTGGATGAAGGCGATATGAGTCGTATGCGTGCGACGCTGGTT
This sequence comes from Morpho helenor, assembly GCA_029227775.1. Taxonomy (NCBI): domain Eukaryota; kingdom Metazoa; phylum Arthropoda; class Insecta; order Lepidoptera; family Nymphalidae; genus Morpho; species Morpho helenor. Next base: position 20,051 of record JARGCU010000097.1, read on the forward strand.
CGCGGCAATACGCTGGCGGAAATCGCTCGTGAATTTGAGCTGGGCGAATGCCTGCGCTTAGGGCCGGGTGAGCTGAAAAGCGGCGGCTTCCGTCGGGAATCTATTCTGGCGGATACGGTTGAAGCGTTAATTGGCGGGGTGTTCCTCGACAGTGATATTCAAACCGTTGAACAACTGATCCTCTCCTGGTACCAGACACGTCTGGACGAAATCAGCCCAGGTGATAAACAAAAAGATCCAAAAACACGCTTGCAGGAGTATCTGCAAGGCCGTCACCTGCCGCTGCCGTCTTATCTGGTGGTTCAGGTGCGCGGGGAAGCACACGATCAAGAATTTACTATCCACTGCCAGGTTAGCGGCCTGAGTGAACCGGTGGTCGGCACAGGTTCCAGTCGTCGCAAGGCGGAACAGGCTGCCGCCGAACAGGCGTTGAAAAAGCTGGAGCTGGAATGAGCGAAGAAAAAACTTACTGCGGATTTGTTGCCATCGTCGGTCGTCCGAACGTTGGCAAATCCACGCTGCTGAACGAACTGCTGGGGCAGAAGATCTCCATCACGTCTCGTAAAGCGCAAACCACGCGTCACCGTATTGTCGGTATTCATACCGAAGGTGCGTACCAGGCTATCTATGTTGATACCCCGGGTCTGCACATGGAAGAGAAGCGTGCAATCAACCGTCTGATGAACAAAGCGGCGAGTAGCTCTATCGGTGACGTTGAGCTGATCATTTTCGTGGTTGAAGGTACCCCGCTGGACGCCTGACGACGAGATGGTGCTGAACAAACTGCGCGGCGGTAAAGCGCCGGTGATTCTGGCGGTGAACAAAGTCGATAACGTGCAGGAAAAGGCGGATCTGTTGCCGCACCTGCAGTTCCTCGGCAGCCAGATGGATTTCCTCGATATCGTACCGATGTCTGCAGAGACCGGTCTGAACGTGGATACCATCGCTGGTATCGTGCGTAAGCACCTGCCGGAAGCTATTCACCACTTCCCGGAAGACTACATCACCGACCGTTCGCAGCGCTTTATGGCCTCTGAAATCATCCGTGAAAAACTGATGCGTTTCCTGGGTGCAGAACTGCCGTATTCAGTCACCGTTGAAATCGAACGCTTCGTCTCTAACGAGCGCGGCGGATACGACGTTAACGGCCTGATTCTGGTTGAGCGTGAAGGGCAGAAGAAGATGGTTATTGGTAACAAAGGTTCCAAGATTAAAACCATCGGTATCGAAGCCCGTAAGGACATGCAGGAGATGTTCGAAGCGCCTGTTCACCTTGAGCTGTGGGTGAAAGTGAAATCTGGCTGGGCCGACGACGAACGCGCACTGCGCAGTCTCGGTTATACCGACGATCTCTGAGAATAACCCCCGATGGAAGGCTGGCAGCGCGCATTTGTCCTGCATAGTCGTCCCTGGAGCGAAACCAGTCTAATACTGGACGTCTTCACGGAAGAGTCGGGTCGCGTGCGCCTTGTGGCTAAAGGCGCACGTTCCAAACGTTCCAACCTTAAAGGTGCGCTTCAGCCCTTTACCCCCCCTTATTAGTTCGCTTTGGCGGGCGTGGCGAAGTCAAAACGCTGCGTAGCGCGGAAGCCGTCTCTCTTGCACTTCCCTTAAGCGGCATCACGCTTTACAGCGGCCTGTACGTCAACGAGCTGCTCTCCCGCGTGCTGGAGCACGAAACCCGCTTCTCTGAACTCTTCTTCGATTACCTGTATTGCATCCAGGCGCTGGCCGGTGCGACGGGCTCGCCAGAACCCGCGCTGCGCCGCTTTGAGTTAGCGCTGCTGGGGCATCTGGGCTATGGCGTCGATTTTCTGCACTGTGCCGGGAGCGGCGATGAGGTCGATGACACCATGACCTACCGCTACCGTGAAGAGAAAGGGTTTATCGCGAGCGTGGTTATCGACAACAACACCTTTACCGGGCGCCATTTGAAGGCGCTTGAGAGCCGCGAATTTCCTGATGTGGACTCGCTGCGCGCCGCGAAACGCTTTACCCGTATGGCACTGAAGCCGTATCTTGGTGGCAAACCGCTTAAGAGCCGCGAGCTATTTCGCCAGTTTGTCCCCAAGCGGTAACCCTGATTGCACTCATCCCGTTTTTCCCTCGCCCTGTGGGCGGGTTGCTGGGGTGAGGGGAAATGAACGTTAAAAATAAAGACACGAGGATTGTCATGGCTGAATTACTGTTAGGCGTCAATATTGACCACATTGCCACCCTGCGTAACGCGCGCGGCACCGCCTATCCCGATCCGGTTCAGGCGGCATTTATCGCCGAGCAGGCCGGTGCGGATGGCATCACCGTGCATTTACGTGAAGATCGTCGCCACATCACCGACCGCGACGTGCGCATTCTGCGTCAGACGCTGGACACCCGCATGAACCTGGAGATGGCCGTCACCGAAGAGATGCTGACCATCGCCTGTGAAACCAAACCGCATTTCTGCTGCCTGGTGCCGGAAAAACGTCAGGAAGTGACCACTGAAGGTGGTCTGGACGTAGCCGGTCAGCTCGACAAAATGCGCGATGCCTGCAAACGCCTTGCCGACGCCGGTATTCTGGTGTCGCTGTTTATCGATGCCGATAACGCACAGATTAAAGCCGCTGCCGACGTTGGCGCGCCGTATATCGAAATCCACACCGGCTGCTATGCCGATGCCACCACCGATGCGGAACAGGCTAAAGAGCTTGAGCGCATTGCGAAAGCGGCGACCTATGCAGCCAGCCTGGGACTGAAGGTTAATGCGGGTCACGGCCTTACCTACCACAACGTTAAAGCCGTTGCCGCGCTGCCGGAAATGCACGAGCTGAATATCGGCCATGCCATTATTGGTCGTGCGGTAATGACCGGTCTGAAAGAGGCGGTTGCCGAGATGAAACGCCTGATGCTGGAAGCGCGCGCGTAATGGCGATTCTGGGGCTCGGTACCGATATCGTCGAAATCGCCCGTATTGAAGGGGTCATTGCCCGTAGCGGCGATCGCCTTGCTCGTCGCGTGCTCAGCGATAACGAATGGGCCATCTGGGAGACGCACCAGCAGCCGGTGCGTTTTCTGGCGAAGCGCTTTGCAGTCAAAGAAGCGGCCTCTAAAGCGTTGGGCACCGGTATTCGTAACGGCCTGGCGTTTAACCAGTTTGAAGTTTACAACGATGAGATGGGTAAACCGAAGCTGCGGTTATGGGGGGAGGCAAAGTTGCTGGCAGAGCGAATGGGCGTGGCGCATATGCATGTGACGCTCGCCGATGAGCGTCACTACGCCTGCGCAACGGTGATTATCGAAAGCTAGATCTTGTCCGCGTGATGCATCTGGACGAATTTATCCCACAGCTGCTCTTCGCTTTCTGCATGTGCCGGATCCTTGAGAATGGTATTCGGGATCGGGCACACTTTCTGACAGGTTGGCGTGTCGTAATGGCCAATGCACTCGGTGCAGCGATCGCTGTTGATCTCATAGATGCTATCACCCATCGAAATCGCCTCGTTCGGGCATTCCGGTTCGCACATATCGCAGTTGATACATTTTTTGGTGATTAACAGCGCCATCAGGACATTCTCAGAAACGAAATAAACAGGGCGCGCATTATACGCTCATTTTCCGCCAGGCCATACCTTTTCTGTGGTAATAGCACCGGCGATCAAACCAGCTTTTTCACCAGCGCTTCGCTATGGCGAATACGCTCCGGCGCGTTTTCCAGGTCCTGCTGTACCAGTCCCATAAACAGCAGGTCGGTCAGCATCATCTGCGCGCTGGTCGAAGAGATAGCCGCGCTGCGGGTGGCTTGCTCTTCGGCAATGGTATACAGACAGTGTGTCGCACGCTGCTGAAGGGCATTGGGCGAAAAGCCGGTGATAGCCACCACCTTGCCACCGACACGCAGCATCTCATCGGCGGCGAGATTAATTTCACGACGCGCACCGGAGTAAGAGATAGCCAGCAGCAAATCATCCTGAGTCATCGCCTGAACGGTAGCCAGCAGGGCGTGCATATCCTGCTCGGAAACGGCGTTCAGACCGATTTTCATCAGCTTCCAGCTAAAGTTACGCGCAACCAGGCCGGAGGCACCAATCCCCGTCAGGACAATGCGGCGCGCGTTGCGCAGCAGGTTGACTGTCTCCAGCAGCTTGTCTTCAGTGTTGACATCGAGCGAAGCGTGCATCGCCGCCACGTTGTCTTTAATCAGTTTCTCACCGACAAGACGCAGGGGGTCATCACCGCAGATCTGGTTATGAACCGGCACGGAATGCGGATTCGCGTTGCTGGCGAGGGCTTCGCTCAGTGCGAGTTTAAGCGCGGGAAAGCCTTTAAAGCCGAGCTTCTGGGCGAACTTCACCACGCTAGATTGGCTGACGCCAGACTGGCTGGCGAGCTGCTGCGAACTTAAATGCCGCGCTAAATCAGGCTGCGCCAGTAATAAAATCGGCGAGCTTTCTATCGCTTTGCGCCAGCTGGGGATAACGCTGACGAATACTGAGTAAACAATTCATAATAACCTCGCGGGCACAATGAGCACGACGTGCCAGGCCACCATTCTGCTCGTTTGCAAGAATTTTGTATTCTATTATAACGGAATATATCGAATTAAATGTGCTATGTGTTTGTAAAAACGTCGCTATTTTTATCAAACGCGCCCGGTGGCGAAAGTCAGAGGGTTCTCTGATAGTCTGTAATCTGGAACGTCAGGAACTGACAGGAGTTGCATTTGGCTAATCACGTTCGCCGCGTGGTGTTTTTTGACCTTGATGGCACGCTGCACCAGCAGGATCTGTTCGGTGCTTTTTTACGATATCTGCTGCGCCGATTACCGCTGAATACGCTGCTGGTGCTCCCTTTGCTGCCGATTATTGGCGCGGCGATGCTGGTGAAAGGCCGCGCGGCGCGCTGGCCGGTGAGCGTGTTGCTGTGGGCATGCACCTTTGGCCGTCGTGAGACCACGCTAAGGGCGCTGGAGGCCAGCTTTATCGTCAGGTTTCGCGCTGCCGTCACGCCGTTTCCCGCGGTTCAGCAGCGGCTGGATAGCTACCTCCAGCATCAGGATGTCGACGTCTGGCTTATCACCGGCTCCCCCCAAACGCTGGTAGAGCGCGCATATGTGGATGCGCGTTGGATGACGCAGGTGAACCTGATTGGCAGCCAGATGCGTCGTGCCTTCGGCGGCCGAGTGTTATCGGTGCGCTGTCTGGGGCGTGAAAAAGTGGTGCAGCTTGAACAGCGCCTCGGCGCGCCGCTGCGTTTATACAGCGGCTACAGCGACAGCAAGCAGGATAACCCGCTACTCTTTTTCTGCGAGCATCGCTGGCGGGTGACTTCTCACGGCGAGCTGGAGCAACTGGAATAGTCAGCGCTGCGCTTTGGCGGAATTTGTGTATAATGCGCCGCGTTTTATCATCTGGAGTCCCCACGTTGTCCGACATTGAACTGAATCATGAATACTGGATGCGCCATGCGCTTGTGCTTGCCCAACGAGCCTGGGACGAGGGGGAAGTACCGGTGGGGGCTGTGCTGGTGCATAACAATCAGGTGATAGGTGAAGGGTGGAATCGCCCGATTGGCCGTCATGATCCTACTGCGCATGCGGAAATCATGGCGCTGCGCCAGGGAGGACTGGTGCTGCAAAACTACCGTCTGATTGATACTACGCTGTATGTGACGCTGGAACCCTGCGTGATGTGTGCCGGTGCGATGGTGCATGGGCGTATAGGTAATCTGGTCTTCGGCGCGCGTGACGCCAAAACCGGCGCGGCAGGGTCGTTAATCGACGTGCTGCATCATCCGGGAATGAACCACCGGGTAGAGATAACCGAAGGGGTGCTGGCTGAGGAATGCTCAGCGATGCTTAGCGACTTCTTCCGCCATCGTCGCCAACAGCAAAAGGCGCTCAGGCAGGCGGAGAAGGGCAGCTAGTTTTTCGAGGTGAAGCGCAGCAGCGGTGAGTCGCTGTTATTGCGATCGCCCCGGCGCAGGAACGAAAAAATGCCCGTGTCGTTTTCGCTGTGCTGTAACTCATGTGGCGATACCGCCGGATAGGCTTCCGCTATCGCCATCTCTTCCGTCGCTTTCTTCTCTTTTTCCTGCAAATAGCCCACCAGGCTTATCTGGTACTTACGGATGTTTTCCACATAGGCATAGGCCTCGTGCCCGCGGGCGTAGCCGTAGGTGAGCTTGCTGTACCAGGGTTTCTGGCTGAGCAGCGGAAGCCGCTGTTTGACGTCGGCCCAGCTATCCGGATTGCCTTTCTGCTTCGCCGTCAGCGCGCGGGCGTCGAGCATATGCGCATAGCCCATGTTATAAGCCGCCAGCGCAAACCAGATTTTTTCATCCTGCGGCACGCTGTCCGGCACTTTGCTCATCATATCCTGTAGATAGCGCATCCCGCCGCTGATGCTCTGCTCGGCATCGGTACGGTCGCTGAGTCCAAGACTCTGCGCGGTATTTTTGGTCAGCATCATCAGGCCGCGCACGCCAGTAGGCGAGGTGGCAAGCGGGTCCCAATGTGATTCCTGGTAGGAGATGGCGGCGAGCAGCTTCCAGTCGATTTCGCTCGCGTACTTCTCAAATAGCGGCTGCAGGTCTGGCAGTACGCTATCGACCGCGCGCAGGAACGAGCGGGTATCGACATAGTCGAAATCGTCGCCGTGGCCGAGGTACTTCTCTTCCAGGCGGGCAAGGGTGCCGTCTTCATTAATATTGTTGAAGAAGTCGAGCATCGCCGCGGAGAGCGTGTTGTCGTCATCTTGCAGGCTAAACCAGGTGACTGGCTGTTCGTCGGTGACATCAAGGGCCACCGCGAGCTCCGGGTGTACGCGCTGGAACAGGCCGATAGCCACGGAGTCGGCGATGGTGTAGTCGAGCTTACCGTCGATAACCGCCTGCATCAGATCGGCTGAACTGCGTTTTTCATCAACGGTCCAGGAGAGGTCCGGATATTTCTGTGCCTGCAAATTTTGCAGGTCGCTGATGACCACCTGACCAGGGGCATGGTCAACTGGTCGGCGGTTACGTTGCTAAGATTTTTCGGCCGCGTGCTGCCAACGCGGTAAACCAGCTGCTGGGAAACCGAATAGTATGTCGGCCCCGCCTGGTAGCTTTTGATGCGCTCGCTGTTATAGACCAGACCGGCGGCCAGCATATCGGCATCACCATGGTCCAGGTCGTCAAATAGCTGGCTGATGTTTTGTCGCACCGTGACTTTCAGCTTCACACCCAGGTAGTCGGCAAACTGCTGGGCAAGCTCATAATCAAGCCCGTAGTCTTTATCATTGACGGTGGTGTAGGTCAGCGGGGACTGTACGGTACTGACGCGCAGCTCCCCCCGCTCTTTGATCGCGGCGATACGATTCTCTGGTTTGCCAAACCAGGGAATAGAGGGCCAAAGCGCCGCCGCGAGCAGCAGCGTAACCAGGCCAATGAGCAGGTAATTAATCTTTAACTTTTTCAAATAGTTAATTCACTGCGTTGCCAGAAAAGTAACCCGATAATCTAAAGTGTTGTTCCAGAATGAGCGGCATTTTGCTTAACATTGCGCCAGTTGGCAACTTATTCGAGAGATACGTCACATCTATTGATAAAGAAAAGAGATGCGTTTATTTCGACGCAAACGGTTTCGTCGGGACGCAGGATTCTCTATAATAGCGCCCGTTCTCCCCCATTGCGCACACTGAAAGCTGAGAAGACGAGAGACTTATGATGGAAATTCTGCGTGGTTCGCCTGCACTGTCTGCATTTCGTATTAACAAACTGCTGACGCGGTTTCAGGCAGCCAACCTCCTGGTAAGCAATATTTACGCCGAGTATGTCCATTTTGCTGACCTGGACGCGCCGCTTAATAAAGAAGAGCGAGCGCGACTTGAGCGACTATTGCAGTATGGCCCAAGCCTCAATAGCCATAACCCAACCGGTAAACTGCTGCTCGTCACCCCTCGCCCTGGCACCATCTCCCCCTGGTCTTCAAAAGCTACCGATATCGCCCACAACTGCGGCTTAGCGCAGGTTCTGCGTCTGGAACGCGGCGTGGCGTACTACATTGACGCTGCCAGCCTGACCGCTGAGCAGGTGAGCGCGGTGGCGGCCGAACTGCACGACCGCATGATGGAGAGCGTATTTGACTCGCTGCAGGACGCCGAAAAACTGTTTGCCCATCACCAGCCGGCACCGGTTGCCAGCGTGGATCTGCTGGGGCAGGGTCGTCAGGCGCTGATTGATGCCAACATTCGTCTGGGCCTGGCGCTGGCAGACGACGAAATTGACTACCTGCAGGATGCGTTCACCAAACTGGGTCGCAACCCGAACGACATCGAGCTCTACATGTTCGCCCAGGCGAACTCAGAGCACTGTCGTCACAAGATTTTTAACGCCGATTGGATTATCGACGGTAAACAGCAGCCGAAGTCGCTGTTTAAGATGATCAAAAACACCTTTGAAACCACGCCGGATCACGTGCTGTCTGCCTATAAAGACAACGCCGCGGTGATGGAAGGCTCTGAAGTCGGCCGCTACTTTGCCGACCACAAAACCGGACGCTACGATTTCCATCAGGAGCCTGCGCATATCCTGATGAAGGTAGAAACCCATAACCACCCGACGGCTATCTCTCCATGGCCGGGCGCGGCAACCGGCTCTGGCGGGGAAATCCGTGATGAAGGTGCAACCGGTCGCGGCGCGAAGCCAAAAGCGGGGCTGGTGGGCTTCTCCGTTTCCAACCTGCGTATTCCTGGTTTTGAACAGCCGTGGGAAGAAGATTTCGGCAAACCGGATCGTATTGTTACCGCGCTGGATATCATGACCGACGGCCCGCTGGGCGGCGCAGCGTTTAACAACGAATTTGGTCGTCCGGCGCTGACCGGCTACTTCCGTACCTACGAAGAAAAAGTGAACAGCCACAACGGCGAAGAGCTGCGCGGTTATCACAAGCCGATCATGCTGGCGGGCGGGATCGGCAACATCCGCGCCGATCACGTACAGAAAGGTGAGATCGTGGTGGGCGCGAAGCTGATCGTGCTCGGTGGCCCGGCGATGAACATCGGCCTTGGCGGCGGTGCGGCCTCTTCAATGGCTTCCGGCCAGTCTGACGCCGACCTCGACTTCGCTTCCGTGCAGCGCGACAACCCGGAAATGGAACGCCGCTGCCAGGAAGTTATCGATCGCTGCTGGCAGCTGGGCGATGCCAACCCAATTCTGTTTATCCACGACGTGGGCGCGGGCGGTCTGTCTAACGCCATGCCGGAACTGGTGAGCGACGGCGGACGCGGCGGTAAATTCCAGCTGCGCGACATCCTGAGCGATGAGCCGGGCATGAGCCCGCTGGAAATCTGGTGTAACGAATCCCAGGAACGCTACGTGCTGGCGGTAGCCGCTGATCAGCTTCCGCTGTTCGATGAGCTGTGTAAGCGTGAACGCGCGCCGTACGCGGTCATCGGTGAAGCTACCGAAGAGAAGCACCTGACGCTCAGCGACAGCCACTTCGACAATCAGCCAATCGACATGCCGCTGGACGTACTGCTCGGTAAAACGCCGAAGATGACCCGCGACGTGCAGACGCTGAAAGCGAAAGGCGAAGCGCTTGCGCGTGAACACATTACGATTGCCGATGCGGTGAACCGCGTGCTGCACCTGCCAACCGTGGCGGAGAAAACCTTCCTCGTGACCATCGGCGACCGTACCGTCACCGGCATGGTTGCGCGCGACCAGATGGTCGGCCCGTGGCAGATCCCGGTAGCCAACTGCGCGGTGACAACCGCTAGCCTCGACAGCTACTACGGCGAAGCGATGTCTATCGGTGAGCGTGCGCCCGTTGCGCTGTTGGACTTCGCGGCTTCCGCCCGTCTGGCGGTAGGCGAAGCGCTGACTAACATCGCCGCGACCCAGATTGGCAACATCAAACACATTAAACTCTCGGCAAACTGGATGTCGGCGGCAGGTCACCCTGGCGAAGACGCCGGTCTGTACGAAGCGGTGAAAGCGATCGGCGAAGAGATGTGCCCACAGCTGGGTCTGACCATTCCGGTGGGCAAAGACTCCATGTCAATGAAAACCCGCTGGCAGGAAGGCAATGAGCAGCGCGAAATGACCTCGCCGCTGTCGCTGGTGATTTCTGCCTTTGCCCGCGTTGAAGATGTGCGTCACACCATCACGCCGCAGCTGGTCACCGAAGACAACGCCTTGCTGCTGATTGACCTTGGTAAGGGTCATAACGCGCTGGGTGCGACCGCGCTGGCGCAGGTTTACCGTCAGCTGGGCGATAAACCGGCCGACGTGCGTGACGTCGCGCAGTTGAAAGGCTTCTACGAGGCGATTCAGGCGCTGGTCGCGCAGCGTAAGCTGCTGGCCTATCACGACCGTTCCGACGGCGGCCTGCTGGTGACCCTGGCCGAGATGGCCTTTGCCGGTCATTGCGGCGTGGAAGCTGACGTGGCAACTCTTGGCGACGATCGTCTGGCGGCGCTGTTTAACGAAGAGTTGGGTGCGGTGATTCAGGTTCGTGCCGCTGACCGTGAAGCGGTAGAAGCGATTCTGGCGGCCAACGGCCTGGCAGACTGCGTACACTTCCTCGGTAAAGCCGTTGAAGGCGACCGCTTCACCCTGACTGCCAACGGTCAGCCGGTATTCAGCGAAAGCCGCACTACGCTTCGTATGTGGTGGGCTGAAACCACCTGGCAGATGCAGCGTCTACGCGATAACCCAGAGTGTGCCGATCAGGAACACGACGCGAAAGCGAACGATAACGACCCGGGCCTCAACGTGAAGCTCACCTTTGATATCGACGCTGACGTGGCGGCACCTTACATTGCGACCGGCGCGCGTCCGAAAGTGGCGGTGCTGCGCGAGCAGGGCGTTAACTCCCACGTTGAGATGGCGGCTGCTTTCCACCGTGCGGGCTTTGATGCCATCGACGTACACATGAGTGACCTGCTGGCAGGACGTACCGGTCTGGCAGACTTCCAGGCGCTGGTGGCCTGCGGTGGCTTCTCCTACGGTGACGTACTCGGTGCGGGCGAAGGCTGGGCGAAATCCATCCTGTTCAACAACCGCGTACGCGATGAGTTTGCGACCTTCTTCCATCGCCCTCAGACGCTGGCGTTGGGCGTGTGTAACGGCTGTCAGATGATGTCTAACCTGCATGAGCTGATCCCTGGCAGTGACCTGTGGCCGCGCTTTGTGCGTAACCATTCCGACCGTTTTGAAGCGCGCTTCAGCCTGGTGGAAGTGGCCAGCAGCCCATCGCTGCTGCTCGCCGGTATGGAAGGTTCCCGCATGCCAATCGCCGTTTCTCACGGTGAAGGCCATGTGGAAGTTCGCGACGGTGCGCATCTGGCACAGCTTGAAAGCAAAGGGCTGGTGGCACTGCGCTTCGTAGATAACTTCGGCAAAGTCACCGAAGCTTATCCGGCGAACCCGAACGGCTCGCCAAACGGGATCACCGCCGTGACTAACGAAAGCGGTCGCGTCACCATTATGATGCCGCACCCGGAGCGCGTGTTCCGTACGGTCTCCAACTCCTGGCACCCGGAAAACTGGGGCGAGGACAGCCCGTGGATGCGTATCTTCCGCAATGCGCGTAAGCAGCTTGGCTAAGACTAACGCTTAACGTATCAAGCCCCTCCTGGTGAGGGGCTTTTTTGTTTCTGCGCTTTCCCGGCATTGCGTTTCTCGGCCGGGCTACATTCGAGGCGATGCGAGGGTGTCGGGAAACCCCGACATTGATGGTATTGCAGTGTCGCCAAATGGAGACGTTTAATTTAATGATTTATATATAGTTTTTAATAATCGATTTTTGGTGTTGCTAATTAGCGACAGAAAGCCCAAAAGCCGCTCAGCAGTGACCAATATGGTTATTGGTATATTTTCTATATTTATCATTATGTTAATTTATTGTTTTGTATTGTGGCACGCATCGTGCATAATATTAACCAGTGGCTCATTCACCTTCTTATGTCAGCCCCTTCGGGACGTGCTACATAAACTTCGAATGACGCACAACAAGGTGCCTGCCGTCCAGCAACTGATAATAGCGCTGCTTTATCAACCATCGGGCGAAACGTTGAGTTAGGCACCGCCTTATTCCATAACAAAGCCGGGCTTCTGCCCGGCTTTGTTATTTCTGGCCTTTCCCTCATCGATAACCTCAGTTAGCATTCCGTTACGTTGATTGACTGAGACATCTCTTTTGAAACGCCTCTCGCTTTCCCCACGATCGCTTCGCCAACTGGTGACGCTGGCTTTCCTGCTGATTCTGCTGCCACTGCTGGTGCTTGCCTGGCAGGCATGGCAGAGCCTCAATATGCTCAGCGCGCAGGCCGAACAGACCAACCGCACCACGCTGATGGATGCCCGACGTAGCGAAGCGATGGCGAACGTCGCGCTGGATATGGAGCGCAGCTACCGCCAGTACTGTGTGCTGGATGACCCGACGCTGGCGAAGGTGTATCAGAGCCAGCGTAAGCGCTATAGCGACATGCTGGAGGCGCACGCAGGCGTGCTGCCGGACGACACGCTTTATCAGCGGCTGCGGCAGAATCTTCATGACCTGACGACGCTCCAGTGCACCAACAGCGGCCCGGAAAAGCAGGCGGTGGCGAAGCTCGAAGCCTTCTCCAGCGCCAACGGCGAGCTGGTGCAGGCGACGCGAACCGTGGTCTTCTCTCGTGGACAACAGCTACAGCAAGCGATTGCTGAACGCGGCCAGTTCTTTGGCTGGCAGGCGCTGGTGCTGTTCCTGGTCAGTCTGGCGATGGTGCTGCTGTTTACCCGTATGATAATCGGCCCGGTGAAGGGCATTGAGAGCATGATTAACCGGCTGGGCGAAGGGCAATCGCTGGACGGCGAAGTGATGTTCCGCGGCCCGCGTGAATTGCGCTCCGTTGGGCAGCGTATTATCTGGCTCAGCGACCGCCTCTCCTGGCTGGAGTCGCAGCGTCACCAGTTCCTGCGTCACCTCTCCCACGAACTGAAAACGCCGCTGGCCAGCATGCGCGAGGGCACCGAACTGTTAGCCGATCAGGTTGTCGGCCCGCTGACGGCGGAGCAAAAAGAGGTGGTGGCTATTCTCGACAGCAGCAGCCGCAATCTGCAGACCCTGATTGAACAACTGCTGGACTACAACCGTAAACTCAGTGAAACCACCGTACGCATGGAGTACGTGGCGCTGGCACCGCTGGTGGAAATGGTGGTTTCCGCGCACAGTCTCCCGGCACGGGCTAAACTGATGCACACGCAGGTTGACCTACAGGCGCCAGCTTGTCTGGCTGAGCCGACGCTTCTGATGAATGCGTTGGATAATCTCTACTCGAATGCGGTGCACTATGGCACTGAATCCGGTAACATTTATCTTCGTAGCCATCGGGATGGCGCGCGGATAGCCATAGACGTTATCAATACCGGTACGCCGATCCCGGACGGCGAAAAATTAATGATTTTCGAGCCTTTCTATCAGGGCAGCCATCAGCGTAAAGGTGCGGTGAAAGGAAGCGGCCTGGGGTTAAGCCTTGCGCGTGACTCCGTTCGGAAAATGCACGGAGAGCTTCAGCTTCTCGACACCCCGGACGGCAGCGTCTGTTTTCGCATTGAGCTTCCCGTACCAGGGCTTGAAAAAACAATCACATGAATCAAAATCGAGTCACTATGCCCCAATTTTTAGCACGGACAAGTCGGATACCACGGCGGTGGTGCGGCGGGTTAATTGGACTCGCCTGCCTGATGCTTTCCGGGTGTAATAGCACGCTGACGCCGCATAGCCTTGGCAGCAGCGCCGAAAGCGGCGAACCGCGCCAGCAGGTCGCGGATTATCTATCGACCAACTGCGACGATATCTGGTCGCTGGACGGCGACACCGCCGAGAACAACCCCCTTTACTGGCTGCGCGGCGTAGACTGCGCCAACCGTTTGTCGGCGGCACACGCGCGTGCTGAAGCCAGCCCGCTGACAGCGGATACCTGGCAGGGTGCGTTGAAGCGCGGCATCCTGCTGGCTAACGCTAAAATCACCCCGACCGAGCGTCGGCAGGTGGTCACGGCGATTGATAACCTCAGCCCGCAAATACCGGTCCGCATTCGCCCGCTGTACCAGCTCTGGCGCGATGGACAGGTATTACAGCTGTCGCTGTCTGATGAACGTCAGCGATACAGCAAACTACAGGAGACCAGCGACGGACAGTTGGATGCGCTGCGCCTGCAACAGCAGCAGCTACAGGGCGAACTGGATTTAACCACCCGCAAACTGCAAAACCTGACGGATATCGAACGCCAACTCTCCACCCGTAAACCGGGCGCTGATATGTCTCATGGCGCGGCAGCTGACGAGGATAAACATGACTAACCGTAAACCTGCGCACCTGCTGCTGGTGGATGATGACCCCGGCCTGCTGAAGCTTCTCGGGATGCGTCTGACCAGCGAAGGCTATCGGGTCGTTACGGCAGAAAGCGGCCAGCAGGGGCTGCGTGTGCTGGCGAAAGAGCGTATCGACCTGGTGATTAGCGACCTGCGCATGGACGAGATGGACGGTCTGCAGCTGTTCAGCGAAATTCAGAAAGTGCAGCCGGGGATGCCGGTGATTATCCTGACCGCTCACGGTTCAATTCCGGAAGCGGTCTCAGCGACCCAGCAGGGCGTGTTCAGCTTCTTAACCAAACCAGTGGACAAAGACGCGCTGTATAAAGCTATCGATGAAGCGCTGGAGCGCACGTCACCGGCTAATGATGAACGGTGGCGGGAAGCGATTGTCACCCGCAGCCCGCTGATGCTACGTCTGCTTGAACAGGCACAGATGGTGGCGCAGTCGGACGTCAGCGTGCTGATTAACGGCCAGAGCGGCACCGGCAAAGAGATTCTGGCGCAGGCCATTCATAACGCTAGCCCGCGCCACGCTAAGCCGTTTGTGGCTATTAACTGCGGGGCTCTGCCGGAGCAGCTTCTGGAGTCTGAACTGTTTGGTCATGCGCGCGGCGCGTTTACCGGCGCGGTCAGCCACCGGGAAGGTCTGTTCCAGGCGGCGGAAGGCGGCACGCTGTTTCTTGATGAAATTGGCGATATGCCCGCGCCGCTGCAGGTGAAACTGCTGCGCGTATTGCAGGAGCGCAAGGTGCGTCCGCTCGGCAGCAACCGCGACCTCGATATCAACGTGCGCATTGTCTCCGCCACCCACCGGGATCTGCCGAAAGCGATGGCCCGCGGCGAGTTCCGTGAAGATCTCTTCTACCGCCTGAACGTGGTAAATCTCAAGATCCCAACCCTTGCCGAACGTACCGAAGATATTCCTCTGCTGGCAAACTACCTGCTGCGTCAGGCGGCGGATCGCCATAAGCCGTTCGTTCGCGCCTTTTCCACCGACGCGATGAAGCGCCTGATGGCAGCCAACTGGCCTGGCAACGTGCGCCAGTTGGTCAACGTGATTGAGCAGTGCGTGGCGCTGACCTCATCGCCGGTTATCAGCGATGCGCTGGTCGAACAGGCGCTGGAAGGGGAGAACACCGCGCTGCCCACCTTCGTGGAAGCGCGCAATCAGTTTGAACTCAACTACCTGCGCAAGCTGCTGCAAATTACCAAAGGTAACGTCACTCATGCGGCACGTATGGCCGGACGAAACCGTACGGAGTTCTACAAATTGCTCTCCCGACATGAACTGGATGCGAACGACTTTAAAGAGTAGCACCCGAAATACGTCTGATTTATGATACGGTGAGCAACCGGTTACGCGATAAAAACGACAGGAACACCATGAAAAAGATTGATGCGATTATTAAACCCTTCAAACTGGATGACGTACGTGAAGCGCTAGCGGAAGTTGGCATCACCGGGATGACGGTAACGGAAGTGAAAGGTTTTGGCCGTCAGAAGGGCCACACCGAACTGTACCGCGGTGCGGAGTACATGGTGGACTTTCTGCCGAAGGTAAAAATTGAGATCGTGGTGACCGACGATATCGTCGATACCTGTGTGGATACCATTATTCGTACCGCGCAGACCGGTAAAATCGGCGACGGCAAAATCTTTGTCTTCGACGTGGCGCGCGTGATTCGTATCCGTACCGGCGAAGAAGACGACGCAGCAATCTAATCGAGGTGGGCCGGATGATGGCGTAAACGCCTTATCCGGCCCACTGCTTTACTCGTCGGCCTGCGCCAGCGGTACGCTGGACGAACCCAGCAGACGTTTCAACGCTACCAGCACCACAATCAACGCCACCACGCCCAGCGTCCATTCCCCCCATCTGCGAGAAAAAGTGCCCATAGGCATCGATAGCCGTATCGCTAATTTGTGATTCGGTGGTTTTCTGCGCCACCACGCCCGCCAGCCAGTTGGCCACCGAGCCGGTTGCCAGCATGTAGATGCCGGTCAGCACGCCGGTTACGCCGGGCAGGTTCAGTCGCGTAATCTGCGCCATCGCCACCGGGTCAATAAACAGTTCGGCGAAGCCCATCAGCGCTAGTCCGGCGACCATCATGCCCATCGATGCCTGACCGTGCAGTTGAGCACCGTGCGCGTTCAATGCCAGCAGCATAAAGCCCGCGCCCATTAGCAGCAGCCCGAACGCGAACTTCAGCCATACCCGCAGGGCGGAGCTGATGCTGCTTTCCGGACGCGCAAGCCAGGCCAGCACCACGCCCGCCGTCATCACAGCCACGGCGTTGACCGACTGGAAGAGGGCGGTAGGCACCTCGAAACTCAGCCAGTGACGGTTAACAAAATGGTCGATGAACAGACTGATAGAGCTACCGCCCTGCTGGGCCAGCACCCAGAACAGCGTCCCGGTCAGCATCAACAGAATGATTTGCCACAGCGCGCGGCGATGTTCCGGGAAACGCAGCATAATGCGCGCGACGATAACCGTCGCGACCGCGCAGACCAGCGCCAGTAGATAGCCTGACCAGTCATTTTGCAGCAGCAGGGTGAAAAACAGCGGTGCGGCGCACAGCATCAGCACAGCCAGCCCCAGGTCGGCAGGACGAACTTCACCGCCCGTAGCGCCGGTTGGTTAACCCCCTGCGTATGACGGAAGTGGCGATGGCCGCTTAAGAACACGATAAGGCCAATGAACATGCCGATGCCCGCCAGCGCGAAGCCGACGTGCCAGCCGTACCACTGCGCTGCCAGCCCGCAGGCGATAGGCGCGGCGATAGAGCCGATATTGCCAGCGGCGTAGAGCAGCGAGAAACCACCGTCACGGCGATGGTCGTCTGGTTCGTACATTTCACCCAGCAGGCAGCTGATGTTGGACTTAAACAGGCCGTAGCCGCAGATAATAATCGCCAGTGCGAGATAAAGGCTCCACGTGGAGTCCGATTCCACGCCGAGCACGATATGCCCGATCGTCATCAGCAGCGCGCCTGCAATGACAGCGGTGCGGTTGCCGAGCAGGCGGTCGGCGAGCCAGCCGCCCAGAATAGGGGTCACATAGACCAAAGAGGCGTAGGCGCTGAAGAGGTCGATAGCGTGGCTATCGTTGAAGCCAAGCTGGTGGGTAAGATAAAGGATGAGCAGGGCACGCATGCCGTAAAAACTGAAATATTCCCAGATTTGAATCGCCACGATGTAGTAGATCGCGCGCGGTTGTGAGGGTGTTTTCATCTCGACTCCTTGCTGTGTGAATGCATGAAAAAGGGAAGTGGCAAGCCACTTCCCTTTGGTCTTTCTAATTATTTTTTTAGCGTCTTTCAGCACTTTAACCGTGTAACGACCATCGGCTTGACGATACGCGCCGTGGATGTCGGTTTCAAAGCCTGGGTAATGCGCGCCGATTTCGCACAGCATCTGCAGGAACTCCAGCACCGGACGGCTCTCTTCGGTGATCATCTCGCCTGGCATCACCAGCGGTACGCCTGGAGGATATGGCAGGATCATGTTGGCGTTGATGCGGCCAACCACTTCATCCAGGTACACCTCTTCCGTTTTCGCCGTGCAGCTCTTTCTGGAACGCTTCGAACGGCGTGATTTCCATGGCTGGCAGCACTTCGAATGCACGGAACATCAGATCCGGCAGGTTGTGGTGCTCAACCAGTTTATGGATGCTCTGCGCCAGCTCCTGGATACGCATGTTTCATAGAATTCAGGCGCTTCCTGGTACAGCGAAGGCAGAATGTTTTTCACGCGCAGGTTCAGGTCAAAGGCGCGTTTGAACTCGGTCAGCGCGCGCAGCAGGCTCAGCGCTTTGGTTTTATCGATGCCGATGCTGAACAGGAACAGCAGGTTGTATGGGCCCGTTTTCTCAACGATGATGCCGCGCTCGTCGAGATACTTCGCCACCAGACTCGCCGGAATACCGAAGTCGTCCATGGTACCGTCTTTCTTCATGCCCGGAGTCAGGATAGTGACTTTGATCGGGTCGAGGTACATGTGTTCATTGTCGATATTTTTGAAGCCGTGCCATGCGCTGTCAGAACGCAGCGGCCAGCAGTCAGGGCCGTCGATGTGCTCAGGCTGCCAGACGTCGAAGAACCAGCCTTCGGACTCGCCTTTCAGACGTTTGATCTCTTTACGGAACTTGATAGCGCGTTCGATAGAACCGTTAATCAGACGCTTACCGGCATTGCCTTTCATCATCGCCGCGGCGGTTTCAGTGGATGCCACGATACCGTAATGCGGAGAGGTGGTGGTGTGCATCATGTAGGCTTCGTTGAAGGTCTCTTCGTTGATGTCGCCCTTCACGTGGATCATCGATGCCTGAGAGAACGCTGCCAGCAGTTTATGCGTGGATTGGGTCTCATAAATCACTTTGCCTTCAACACGGTCGCCGCTCATCCCGCATTTACCCGCATAGATTGGCGAGAAGTTGGTGTAAGGCACCCAGGCTGAGTCGAAGTGGATGGATTTCACATCCAGCGTCTTCTTGATGTAGTCGTGTTGTACAGCAGGCCATCATAGGTGGAGTTGGTGATCACCGCGTGCACCGGCCAGGTGGCGTTTGGCGTAGCTTTCACGCGTTTTTCAATGGTAGCGCGCTGGAATTCGCTCTGCGGGATGCCGCCGAGAATACCGTAAGCGTTACGGGTCGGGCGGAAGTAGATCGGCGTGATGTTGCTCATCATCATCAGATGCGTCAGCGATTTATGGCAGTTACGGTCGATAAGCACCGTGCTGCCCGCCGGTGCGGAGTACATCCCGACGATTTTGTTCGCGGTAGACGTACCGTTAGTCACCATATAGCTACGTTCGGCGTTAAAGACGCGCGCAATATACTCTTCGGCTTCTTTGTGCGGGCCAGAATGGTCCAGCAGAGAACCCAGCTCGGAAACGGAGATGGAGATGTCAGATTTCATCGCGTTAGGGCCGAAGAAATCATGGAAGATGCTGCCTACCGGGCTTTTCTGGAAGGCGGTGCCGCCCATGTGGCCTGGCGTACAGAAGGTGTATTTGCCCTCACGCACGTATTTGAACAGCGCTTTGGTCAGCGGTGGCAGAATGGTATCGATGTATTCGTCGGTGCTCTGGCGGATTTTCGCCGCGATGTCTGCCGCTGCGCCCAGCGCATACTCGAAGAAGCGAACCTGCATGCGCAGATCGTTGAGGCTAACGTCCAGCGTGGAGTAGCTGTTGGCAAAAGCGTAAACCGGCATGTACTCGTTCAGCGCGCTGATCTCTTCGCACAGCTCAAGGTTGTACTTATCCCAGTCGAAAATCACGCCGCAAAGATTGGCATTATTTTCAATCAGCTTCAGCAGGTCTTCACGGTCATTTGGGTAAACGATGCGGAAGTTCAGGCCTTCCAGCGCACGATGAAGTTCACGAATAGGCTCTTCTTTAAAGTAGACGCCCATGTGGTTCATGATAGCAATAACGTTCATAGTCATAGTCATGTTTCCGGATAAAGAAGGCCCCTCCCGCAATGATGTTGCAGGTGAAGGAAGGAGCCTTAGAGAAATGAGGGGGAGCGATTAAAGCGCTTCAGCCGTTTTGTTTTCGTCGTCGTTATGCTGACGCTGGTGCATTTTGCGACCATAGAACATCAGGATGACCAGGCTGACGATAAAGGTGCCGGACAGTTCGAAGGAGCTTGCGCCCATCAGCGCGATGAAGCAGAACGCACAGCCCAGAACCGAACAGATAAGGCTCACGAAGTTGCGCACGTTGATGCCTTCGAAGCGAATCAGGTCAACGCAGGAGTAGAAGTAAGGCAGCATGGTCAGCAGTACGGCAATACCGGTCAGTTCGCCGAACAGGTCAGAGGCTTTACCGCCGCTGGAGTTCATCACAGTGATGATAATCATCAGACCGGTCATTTTCAGGGCCGCCAGCAGCAGGCCTTTCTTAGGAATGCCGTTTTTATCAAGCTCGCCATACACTTTCGGGAAGTTGCCGTCGTCGGCGGCACGCACGCCTGCCTGACCAACCAGCATCATCCAGGAGCCCAGAGAAGTCAGGCACGCGAAGGCGGTAAAGGCGGAAACCAGCGGTGCTGCCCAACCACCCAGAATGGTAGAGGCGCTGACGGCAAACGGTGCACCGGAAGAGGCCATCACGGAAGCCGGGTACATACCGGAAATAACCTGAGTGGCGGCGATATAAACGATACCTGCCAGCGCGGTACCCAGCATGGTTGCCATCGGTACGGTACGTTTCGGGTTTTTCACCATGCCGGTGCTGACAGCGGCAGATTCCACGCCGACGAACGCCCACAGGCACAGCAGAATACTTTTGATAACCGCATGTGGATCGGTGGTGGTTGAGGTGTTCCAGTTTGCGTGGTAGGTCGCCATATCAAACCAGTGCCAGCCGACAACGGCAGTCAATACAACCGGAATCAACACCAGGAACAGGCCGATAGTGGTCAGACGGCTTACCCAGGTACCACCCAGCATGTTGATAAAGGTGAACAGCCACACGATGGCGATACACGCGATACCGGCAGGAATCGGGTTATTGAGAACTGGGAAGTAGGTAGATAAATAGGAGACAGCAGTAATACCGATAGCCAGGTTACCGATCCAGTTGGCGTGGTAATAAAGTACGCCTGTCTGGAAACCGAAAGCCGGAGATAATTCGCCAGCGTACGCAATTGGTCCACCCTGCTGCGGGTTTTTTGTCGCCAGTCGGGCGTAAACGTAAGCCAGTGACATGGCACCAATAATAGAAATAACCCAGCCCCAAATAGCAATACCACCGATGCTGGCGAGGTTCGCGGGTAATAGTGCAATACCGCTCCCCATCATATTCCCGGCAACAACGCCGGTACAGGCAAATAGCCCGATCTTCTTGGCAGAACTCATGTTCGTTTCTCCTGAACAGTATTTTTAGGACCGGATCGCTGAATGAGTAATACCAAGTGACCCGACCAACTGACGGCAATTATTACTGAGCAGGCTAAGAGAAGTCCTAAAGTAAAAGTGAAATTAAAACAAACACAGAAAAGATGAGGTCTTTACCTTTTTCGCGTAACACATCAGGATAAAAACTTTATATCAGGAAAAGGTAAATGATGACTAATTACAAATGGTTAGGTGGTGGTGTCTTGCGGAGGTTGATGTTGCTGCAAGGTAACAATTAACACCTTGCAGCAACATCAATATTACATTAAGAAATTGATTATTTAACCAGAATAATCGAATAGTCTGGCTAACGATTACTCATTGATTAAAAATGTTTGCAAATAAGGGACTATTTTTTCTATCGACGTCTGGAATACGCCGTTTTGAATCCAATACAGCGTGTTCTCGCCAGGACGTAAATTGAATGCCGTAATATACGCATCTGCCGCCAGTCGACTCTCGCCTTTCATTTCATAAGCCTTACCGAGCAGCACGTAGTTTAGCCATGACATCTCCAGCGCAATGCTTTTATTGATGGCGTCATAGGCATTATCAACGTGGCCTTTACTTAAATAATCGATAGCTTTAATGCGATAAAGCACAGCGCTGTTTTGAATTTCCGGCATCTGTTCCACGCGCGTTAATTCTTCATTCAGCGCTGCCAGCTGTTGGTTATCAAAAGGCTGCTGAGATTGGCGTAATACATCCACCATTGTTTTTTGTGCAAAGGCGTACGAGAAATCAGGAGAGGACTTAATAATGCTGTCGAGCAGGGTGCTGGCCTTGTTTAACGACGGCGCATCGCCAATCGACACCAGCTGCAACGCCTGGTAGAACTGCGCCAATGCCTGCGCTTCAGACAGCTTAAGCCGCGTCAGCTGCTTCTGCATGTCTTCTGGCCACGGCTGCGCCAGGACGCTGGAGAGACTATCAAAGAGATCGTTCTGGATGGAAACCAGGTTACTGTCGGTCACGAAGTAGCGTTTATCGAGCATCGTGGAAGCATCGGCGTTGTCGACCAGCAGGACGGACATAAAGCATTGCTGGGCGCGATAGTGGCGCTGGTTAACAAAGCTGATGGTCAGCGTCTTACCCGAACTGCTGGGTTCATTGACGTTATAGTTGGTTTTGTCATGAACCATAAAGGTTGAGTAAGTGTTCAGCGAGGTGGTAATCAACGTCCCGAGGCCGATGGCATAAGACTGCTGAGAAACCCAGTTATTACAGGAGGCTCCTGGCTCAAAGCGGACGTCAATATCACGCGGGTTAAGCAGCAGATGCGAACGTGTCACCTGTGGGTGCGGGCGGACTATGGTCAACAGGACCATGGCAATCAGCACGCCAAGCGACAGTAAAAAGGCGCACTGGGTCCAGAAGTTGGCAAACCAGCGGCGATTTTTCTGCGTGGCTGGCGCTTGTACAGACGGTTTTTGCGTCGGGACGACCGGCGCTATCCCGGGGGCGGTCGCATCCAGAGGTACCTGTGTTTCATCTTTTATGTCGGACTCATCAAGCCAGGTGACCGCTGCCGTTAACTGATAACCGCGTTTGGGTACGGTAATAATGTATTCAGCGTTGCTGTCTCCGCCGTCGCGCAGCGACTTACGCAGCTCTGAAATACTCTGAGTGACCACGTGACTGGTGACGATATTACGCATCCAGATGTTATCAATGAGTTCGTCACGACTCAGTACTTCCCCCGGGTGACGGGCGAAATACATTAATAGATCGATTAACCGAGGTTCGAGGGTGAGCTGGCGTCCGGGCCGGCTGATTTGATTAACTGAAGGCGTGACCAGCCATTCTCCAACGCGCACAACGGGCTGTTGCATAACAATAAGTCACCAAAGGAAAAATAATGGGAGAAGTTATCAATGATAACACAGTTGAATACCCTATTTTTTGACTCGGGAGAGCGTTAATGAAGAGAGTCTGGTGCGGTGAGCGGGTAGAAAACTACCCGCTCGGAAAGAAAAGATTACAGGACTTTATGCGGGCCGAAGCATTCGTAATGAATACGCTCGGCGTTGACGCCTAAGGCAACCAGCTGTTTTGCCGCGTGCTGCATAAAGGCAACCGGGCCGCACAGATAGAATTGCATCTGCGGGTCACGCAACTTATCGGCAAGTGTTGAGAGCGTCATCAGTCCTTCGCTGTCGAATGCGTTGGACTGGCGGTCTGCGTCGGTCGGGGTGCGATACCACAGGTGCGACGTGAAGTCAGGCAGCGCGCTACCCAGCGTTTTCACCTCATCGGCAAAGGCGTGAACGTCGCCATTTTCGGCTGCATGGAACCAGTTAACCTGCGCTGGGTGGTGGTTTTTAGACAACGTATCCAGCATCGCCAGCATCGGCGTTTGCCCCACGCCGCCGGAAATCAGCGTGACCGGCGTCTGCGGGGTGACGTTCAGGAAGAAGTCGCCAGCAGGTGCAGCCAGATAGACTACATCACCTTCTTTTGCTGCGTTATGCAGCCAGTTCGATACCTGACCGCCGTTTTCACGTTTCACGGCAATGCGGTAGCCTTTACCGTCTGGTTTACGGGTCAGAGAGTACTGACGAATTTCCTGATACTCGAAGCCTTCCGGCTTCAGCCATACCGCCAGATACTGGCCCGGCTGATAATCCGCAACTGGCTGACCGTCCACCGGTTCCATCTCGAAGCTGGTGATAAGTGCACTGCGCGGCGTCTTTTTCACGATGCGGAAGGCGCGGGTGCCTTCCCAACCGCCGGTTTTGCTGGCGTTATCCTGATAAATCTCGGCTTCGCGGTTGATAAACACGCCCGCCAGCACACCGTAGGCTTTGCCCCAGGCGTCCAGCACTTCCTGGTCCGGGCTAAACATCTCATCCAGCGTCGCCAGCAGATGCGCACCTACGATGTTGTACTGCTCCGGCTTAATCTGGAAGCTGGTGTGCTTCTGGGCAATTTTCTCTACCGCTGGCAGCAGTGCAGGCAGATTTTCAATATTGCTGGCGTAGGCGGCAATGGCGTTAAACAGCGCTTCACGCTGGTCGCCGTTACGCTGGTTGCTCATATTGAAAATCTCTTTCAGCTCCGGATTGTGGGTGAACATCCGATCATAAAAGTGGGCGGTGAGCTTTGGTCCAGTTTCAACCAGCAGGGGAATAGTGGCTTTTACGGTGGCGATGGTTTGAGCGTCTAGCATGGCAGGTCTTCCTTTCAATGTTATCTAATGTTGCATGTTAAATGCATCTTATAAAAATACCCCTGCTTTGTAAATGGTTCTTTGAAGGAATGCGCTATTGCGGTTACAACTTGAATTATTCACATCACAATCCTGAAAAGAAATCCGTTTCCCTGTCGTAGCCCTTTATTCCTCAACCCCTTGTGTGGCGCGGAGGTAAACGTTTGCGTAATTTCGTTTGTCAAGACCTGTTATCGCAGAACTAATCAGTTATACTGTTGGCCGTTGTCCAATTGGACTGCCTTTTCAGGCCAAAATTTAATTGTTAGCTGAGTCAGGAGATGCGGATGTTAAAGCGTGAAATGAACATTGCCGATTATGATGCCGAACTGTGGCAGGCTATGGAGCAGGAAAAAGTACGTCAGGAAGAGCACATCGAACTGATCGCCTCCGAAAACTACACCAGCCCGCGCGTTATGCAGGCGCAGGGTTCTCAGCTGACCAACAAATACGCTGAAGGTTACCCAGGCAAACGCTACTACGGCGGTTGCGAATACGTTGATATCGTTGAACAGCTGGCGATTGACCGTGCGAAAGAACTGTTTGGCGCAGACTACGCTAACGTGCAGCCGCACTCCGGCTCTCAGGCTAACTTCGCTGTCTACACCGCGCTGCTGCAGCCGGGCGATACCGTGCTGGGTATGAACCTGGCGCAGGGTGGCCACCTGACTCACGGCTCCCCGGTTAACTTCTCCGGCAAACTGTACAACATCATCCCTTACGGTATTGATGAGTCCGGTAAAATTGACTACGACGAGATGGCTAAGCTGGCTCAGACCCACAAACCGAAAATGATCATCGGTGGCTTCTCTGCTTACTCCGGCGTTGTAGACTGGGCAAAAATGCGTGAAATCGCAGACAGCATCGGTGCTTACCTGTTCGTCGACATGGCACACGTTGCCGGTCTGATTGCCGCAGGCGTTTACCCGAACCCGGTTCCACACGCACACGTTGTGACCACGACCACTCACAAAACCCTGGCGGGTCCACGCGGTGGCCTGATCCTGGCGAAAGACGGCAGCGAAGAGCTGTACAAAAAACTGAACTCCGCCGTGTTCCCAAGCGCGCAGGGTGGCCCACTGATGCACGTGATCGCCGGTAAAGCGGTTGCGCTGAAAGAAGCGATGGAGCCAGAGTTCAAAGTTTACCAGCAGCAGGTTGCTAAAAACGCTAAAGCGATGGTGGAAGTGTTCCTGAACCGCGGCTACAAAGTGGTTTCTGGCGGTACTGAAAACCACCTGTTCCTGCTGGACCTGGTGGATAAAAACCTGACCGGTAAAGAAGCTGATGCCGCGCTGGGCCGCGCTAACATCACCGTTAACAAAAACAGCGTACCGAACGATCCTAAGAGCCCGTTCGTGACTTCCGGTATCCGTATCGGTTCCCCAGCGGTAACTCGCCGCGGCTTCAAAGAAGCTGAAGTGAAAGAGCTGGCCGGCTGGATGTGTGATGTGCTGGACAACATCAACGATGAATCTGTCATCGAAAGCGTCAAAGCGAAAGTGCTGGATATCTGCGCTCGCTTCCCGGTTTACGCGTAATCGCTAACCGTAAGATGCAAAAAAGGCCGCGTATGCGGCCTTTTTTATGCCTGATAAGCATCGTGCCATCAGACAAACCATCAACGCCTATCTAACGAAATTTTCCCCGGCCCGACAATCGCCAGCAACAGGAACGCGCCTGAAATACTGACATTCTTGTAGAAGTTAATCATGTTTGGCATCACCGCATCACCGGTCATGTTCCAGAAGTGGTGGCCAATCACCGCCGTCCCCAGAGTGTAGAAGATAAAAAGCACCGCCAGCGGACGGGTAAAGAAGCCCAGAATCACCAGGACAACGGCAGGCACCTCCATCACAATGGCAATAATGGCGGCGAGGGAAGGCATCGGTGCGCCCGACGCCGCCATATATTGTACCGTCCCGTCGAAGTGAAGCATTTTGGGATAGCCGAAAAGAATAAACAGCAGCACGATGGCGATACGGGCGATCAGCAGTAGCAGATCGCGCGAAGCGCCGAAGTCGAGATAACGGAGAGCGTTCATGGTCATTCCATTGTGTAAGTACGTGTGATTTAAACGTAATACACAATATGGCTCCCTGCCACCGCGCGCACATAAATCAGTCTTATGGCTGGAACGCACGTATTGCGCCAGACGGGACGATAACCCTGCTTTGATGCCCGGTTATATGAATATTTCTAATACGAAGTTCGTCGTTTTTCTGCTCGCTCTTATTACAGATTCAGCGAGAAGCCTTTAGAATCTTACCGCATTTTTCATCGCTCGCCTGGCCGTTGCCGCTCATTGCGGCCTGAATGCACTCCTGATAATCCAGCGATGAAAGGGTTTCGTTACTGCTATGCGTTTGCGGCTTTGACGGCGTGCTGGTGCAGCCCATCAATAAAAATACAACGAGTGCGGGGAGAAGGGTTTTCATGGTTCCGTCCTGAGTTATTGGTGTCCGTGATGACAGTGTGCACCGCGGTGAAGCGAGCGCTGTAACCGTTTGTGCGGACGGATGACTGGCGCAAAAATAGCTAAAGGTGACGCCCATCACAATTATCTCGTTAACGTGAGGAGTAGTTATCTTCAGAATGTGGGTTGAGTCATTAGACTAGGGATTCCACAACGGGAGGAACCATGGTTTTGCACTCCACGCGCTGGCTGGCGCTCAGTTACTTCACCTACTTTTTTAGCTACGGTATTTTTCTTCCTTTCTGGAGCGTCTGGCTCAAAGGCGCAGGGCTGTCGCCCGAAACCATCGGTCTGCTGCTTGGCGCGGGGCTGGTTGCCCGTTTTCTGGGAAGCCTGCTGATTGCGCCGCGCGTGAGCGATCCTTCGCGCTTAATCAGCGTACTGCGCATTCTGGCGCTGATGACGCTGCTGTTCGCCGCCGCGTTCTGGGCGGGAACGCAGGTCGCCTGGCTGATGGTGGTGATGATCGGCTTCAACCTGTTCTTCTCTCCGCTGGTGCCATTGACCGATGCGCTGGCGAATACCTGGCAAAAACAGATAACCATGGACTATGGCCGGGTGCGACTGTGGGGCTCGATTGCCTTTGTGATTGGCTCTGCGCTCACCGGTAAGCTGGTCAGCCTGTTCGATTATCACGTGATTTTGTTGATGCTGAGCCTTGGCGTCGCGTCGATGCTGTTGGGGATGCTGCTGAAGCCTTCGGTGATGCCGCTCGGCGAAACTCGCCATCAGGAGAGCGTTGGTTGGCCAGCCTGGCGCTCCTTAATCACGCAAAACTGGCGCTTTCTCGCCTGCGTCAGTCTGCTTCAGGGGGCTCACGCGGCCTATTACGGTTTCAGCGCTATCTACTGGGAAGGGGCAGGATATTCGGCGTCGGCCATCGGCTATCTGTGGTCGTTGGGCGTGGTCGCCGAAGTGGTCACTTTTGCGCTGAGCAAAAAAGTTTTCCGCCGCTTTAGCGCGCGGGATCTGCTGCTGCTGTCAGCGGTTTGCGGCGTTCTCCGCTGGGGGCTGATGGGCTGGACCACGAGCCTGCCGTGGCTGATTCTGATTCAGATCCTGCATTGCGGCACCTTCACCGTCTGCCATCTGGCGGCGATGCGCTATATTGCCGCCCGCCAGGGAAGCGAAGTCATTCGCCTGCAGGCGGTCTACTCGGCGGTGGCGATGGGCGGCAGTATTGCGGTGATGACCATGTTCTCCGGCTTACTTTATCAGCATCTCCATCAGGGGCTGTTCTGGGTGATGGCGCTGGTGGCACTACCGGCACTGGTGCTGCGACCAAAAACCGTCGCCCGCTAGGTCTCCAGAATCTTGCAGATATGCTGCTGCTGGTGCTCGCTGAGCGGTTGCTCGGCGTGGATCAGCGGCGGCGAAAACAGGGGCAGGGCAATCGCGTAAGGCGAGATAACCAGCGTGCTGTTTTTCGGCGCGCCTTCTTTCTGGAACGTATTAACCGCCAGGTATTTCACGGTCAGCGGCAGCAGCGTCAGTTCGCGAAGCTGCTGTTCTATTTCTTGCTCAAGCGCCGGGTTATTTCCGGTCAGCAGTACCACCTGTTTTTCCTGTAGATCGCTTTCCTGCATCAGTCCTGCTCCAAAAATTACCGCAATCAGCGCCGCTTCATCGTCGCTAAAATTCAGGCTATAGCGGGTTTCAAAGTCACTCAGCGCAGCGCGGGTGGTACGAATTAAGCGTGGGTAGAGGCGGTGGATCTCTTCGGGGAGATGATGATCGATACCGATCTCAAACACGCAGCGGTTCAGCGCCTGCGACAGATGCACGTAGAGTTGATCGTGCAGACCGCGCTCATCGGTGAAATGGCAGTGCGCTTCATGTTGAAAACGATCGACCAGCCTGGCAATTGCCAGATGCAGCTGCTTATCCTGCTCACGCCCATCAAACAGAGGGTTGGGCACCTTCAGCAGCATAAACAGCAACGCGAGGAAGTGCTGCTCGTTATGATTCGGCGTCTGCATAACGCGTCGCTGCCAGTGATGGACAATATCCGCCGCCATCTGGTATTCAACGGTCGACTGTGTCCAGGCGCTTTGTAGCGGAGTAAAGCGTGGGCTTTCTCCCTGATGGTGCTGTAGCAGACAGTATTGCAGATACAGACGCAGGAACTGCCCGTCGCGACATTCGAATTCGCGCTGCAGGCTGCGGGCACAGCGGTTTACCAGCGCCTGCAGGTTGGTTTCATCGTACAGCGTACGAGGAATTTTCAGCCGTTTGAGCTGCGTTTTAAGTGCCGGTGTAAAATGTTGGGTTACAAAATGGGGGCACAAACGCAATGCGCGGCGAAGCCAGTGCAGCAAGCACAGGCGCAGGTCGAGAGTGGTGCCTTCAATCCGATAGCAGCCATCCGCCTGAGTGGCGATCGCCAGACGATGGTAACGCTCAACCTCCTCTCCGGCTTCAATGACATCTTGCCGGGCGGTGGAAACATCGACATTATTCACCATGCCAATGTATTCCGCCGTGATGGAATGACCAGGGAGATAGAGCATCAGCAGCGCCTGGCAGCGGCGCTGCGGACTGGAAAGCACAGATGGCGGTTCGAGTACGGTCATCATCTGTTGGGATCCAGCAGCAGGTTATGAGCTTAAGAATAGACAAAAGATAACGGTAGCTAATGAGCTTTAGCTAAGGAATGCAGGTGACGGTCACAGAATTTTTCACTGAGGAACGGATGAAGAGAGTGAAACAATGCGCGGTTCTGATGTTTCTTACGCTTTTATCGGCAAACGCCGGTGCGCATCCGCATAGTTTTATTACCATCACCAACCAACTGGTGGTGGCCGATGGCAAGCTGACCGGCATGAAAATGCGCTGGGTGATGGATGAGCTCACCTCGGCGGATTTGCTGTATGACGCGGGGAAGGCGAAACCGGGCGATGAGGTCTGGAAAAAACTGGCGGCGGAAGTGATGGCAAACGTGCTGGGACAGCACTATTTTACCGAGTTCTGGCACGACGGGAAAAAGGTGAAGTTCGAGAATCTGCCAACCGCTTACGGCCTGGCTCGTCAGGGGCATCAGGCGGTGCTGACCTTTACGCTACCGCTGGCAACGCCGCAGCCGCTGGCGGGACAGACCTATACCTTTTCCACTTTTGACCCAACGTACTATGTCGATATGAGCTATGAAAAGGACGGTGACGTGGCGTTCGGCCCTGATTTCAAAGGGGCATGCAAGGTCAGCGTTCATACGCCAAAACCGAATGAAGACATGCTCTCCTACGCGCAGTCGCTCGACAAAGCGGATGCACCGCCGGAGGACATGGACCTTGGAAAACAGTTTGCTCAGAAGGTGACTATCGCATGTCAGTAATCTCCTTTAGCCGCCGTACGTCGCGCCGCTGGCTTCCACTCTGGCCGCTGCTGTTGTTCTTCATCGTCGCCGCCTTCGGCCTGCTGTGGCTTTGGCTCGCCTGGCCGCAGGTCATGATGAAAAGCGTTATCTGGCAGCGCGATGTTAACCAGCAGATGAGTGGCCTATTAAAAGCGGTGGCGGAGAATCCGACTCAGGCGGGTGGGGCGCTACTGTTGTTTAGCTTTGTCTACGGCGTGCTGCACGCGCTGGGGCCGGGACACGGAAAGGTGGTAATCACGACGTGGCTGGCAACCCATCCTTCAAAATTAAAATCCAGTATTGGCCTCACGCTCGCTGCTTCTTTATTACAGGGGCTGGTGGCAATAGGGCTGGTGGTGGTGGTTCTGACGCTGTTGCAGCTTCCGGCGAGGCAGCTGCATCTCAGCAGCTTTTGGCTAGAGAAGGGCAGCTATGCGCTCGTGGGCGTACTCGGACTCTTATTGTGCTGGCGGGCGCTAAAAAAGCTGCGCGCACTGCTGCGCAAACCGAAGTTTACCGCGTTTACGCCGCACCACGTTCATGACCAACACTGCGGCTGCGGCCATCAGCATATGCCCGACCCGAAACAGCTTGAGCGCGATGAAGACTGGCGTGCCAGGCTGGTGATCGTGCTGTCGATGGGAATGCGTCCCTGCTCCGGGGCCATTATGGTGCTGCTGTTTAGTAAAGTGATTGGTGTGTTCGGCTGGGGCGTTGCCTCAGCGCTGGCGATGGCGGCGGGCACATCTATCACCATCTCCTCTCTGGCGCTGCTGGTTCACGCTTTTCGCACCCTTGCGGTGAAACTCAGCGGCAATCGCACGCCGGTACTCTGGCGGCAGGTTGGCTGGACGACGCTAGCGCTGGCAGGTGGGGTGGTTCTGGTGGCTGCGGCTGTGGTCATGTGGGTGAGCGCAGTGCCGGTCGGTAGAGGGTTAAGGCCGTTCTAAAGCTGAAATGCTGGTCAAAATAAGGTGACCAGCATGCTTTCACGAGAGGATTCGGCCAGCTTTAACGTTAGTTCAACGTATAATTCAGCGTGATTTCAGCCTTCAACACTTGGGAAACCGGGCAGCCCGCTTTGGCTTTCTGGATGATGCCATCAAACTGTCTCGGATCGATACGGGCACTCTCACCTTACTTTGCAGGGCGATTTTGGTAATAGCAAATCCGCTATCGGTTTTGTCCAGCGAGACGTCCGCCGTGGTATCAATGGTATCAGCGGTATAACCCGCTTCGCCCAGCATCAGCGATAACGCCATCGAAAAACAGGCTGCGTGTGCGGCGCCAATCAGCTCTTCCGGATTGGTGCCTTTTACGCCTTCAAAGCGGGTATTAAAGCCGTAAGGTTGTTGGTTAAGAACGCGCTTTCGGTAGAAACCGTCCCTTTTCCGCGTTTGATATCGCCTGACCAGTGCGCTGAACCATGCTTGTGAATTGTCATTCTCATTCTCCTTTTGGCTAACAAAAGGTTAAGTATAGACGACGGATTTGGCCGTAACGGGAAGCGCGATAATTCTGGGGCAGGGGAGGGGTAAAAAAAAAGAAGCCCACAACGGGGCTTCTTCTTAATGACGCAATGTCCGGACTTAGCGCTTCAGCGCTTCGCTCAGCTCGTCACGCATGTTCGCCAGCATGGCTTTCACGATGCGTGGGTTACCAGCAACGATGTTGCCGGTCATCATGTAGTTGTGGCCACCGGTGAAGTCACAAACGATGGAACCAGACTCACGAGCGATCAGTTCGCCAGCGGCGAAGTCCCATGGTTTCAGACCGATTTCGAAGAAACCGTCAACGCGCGCAGCGGCAACGTAGGCCAGATCCAGCGCAGCGGAACCGGAGCGACGGAAGTCCGCGCATTCGGTAAACATTTTTCCGAGGATGTTCATGTAGGCAGGGGCGTGCTGTTTCACTTTGAATGGGAAACCGGTCGCGATGATGGTGCCATCCAGGTCGCGGGCAGTGCTGCCACGCAGACGGTAACCGTTAAGCTGTGCGCCCTGACCGCGAGTCGCGGTGAACAGTTCGTTGCGCATTGGATCGTAAACCACTGCCACTTCAGTACGGCCTTTGATGCGTACGGCGATGGAAACGGAGAAGTGTGGAAGACGTTTGATAAAGTTGGTGGTGCCATCCAGTGGATCGATAACCCATTGAACATCCAGATCTTCGCCAACATGTTCACCGCTTTCTTCGGTGATGATGGTGTGTTGCGGGTAAGATTTGCGAATGGTGTCGATAATCATCGCTTCAGCGGCTTTATCAACGTTAGTCACGAAATCGTTGCTGCCTTTCTGGCTCGCTTCAACAGCTTCTGGTGTTTCGTAGTTTTTGGCAATCAGGTTACCCGCCTTGCGCGCTGCGCGCACGGCGATGTTCAGCATCGGATGCATCAGGTTACTCTCACTGGATGTTAAAGAACGGGGAAAACGGCGCATATCATAGCAGCGAATTCGGATTCTGTCTCAGGTTTATGGTAATATGGTCGAATAATCTTTAGACGAAGAATGACAATGCTGCAAAATATCCGAATCGTGCTGGTCGAAACCTCTCACACCGGCAATATGGGCTCCGTAGCCCGCGCTATGAAAACCATGGGGTTAACCAACTTGTGGCTGGTCAATCCGCTGGTGAAACCGGACTCCCAGGCCATCGCTCTGGCCGCCGGTGCCAGCGATGTGATTGGCAACGCGCAGATCGTTGATACCCTCGATGAAGCGTTGGCCGGTTGTAGCCTGGTGGTTGGTACCAGCGCGCGTTCCCGTACGCTGCCGTGGCCGATGCTCGACCCGCGTGAGTGTGGTCTGAAAAGCGTCTCAGAAGGTGAACATGCGCCGGTCGCGCTGGTGTTCGGTCGTGAGCGCGTTGGCCTGACCAACGATGAACTGCAGAAATGTCATTACCACGTCGCGATTGCCGCTAATCCGGAATACAGCTCGCTGAACCTGGCGATGGCCGTGCAGGTTATTGCTTATGAAGTGCGCATGGCCTGGCTGGCGACGCAGGAAAGCAATGAACCGAAGGTTGAGCACGAAGAGACGCCGTATCCGCTGGTGGACGATCTTGAACGTTTCTACGGTCACCTGGAGCAGACGCTGCTCTCTACCGGTTTCATTCGTGAAAACCATCCGGGGCAGGTGATGAGCCGTTTACGTCGTCTGTTTACCCGCGCGCGCCCGGAAAGCCAGGAGCTGAACATCCTGCGTGGAATTCTGGCGTCTATCGAGCAGCAGAATAAAGGCAAGTAACCGCGTTAATGCCAGATGGCGCTTCGCTTATCCGGCCTACAAATCGTGCGGCCCGTAGGCCGGATAAGCGAAGCGCCATCCGGCAAATCAATACCGCACGGAACGCCAAATACCTGACTAAATTACTCAAGTAAATAGTTGACTGTTTTAGTCAGGAATGTCAGACTTGGCCCTGCTATGCAATACCCACAATATTATTAAAAACCCCGGGCAGGGGCGAGTTTGAGGTTAAGTAAGACATGAGACTGACATCTAAAGGGCGTTATGCCGTAACCGCGATGCTGGACGTTGCACTCAACTCCGAAGCGGGCCCGGTGCCGTTGGCTGATATTTCTGAACGTCAGGGAATTTCACTCTCCTATCTGGAGCAGCTGTTCTCCCGTCTGCGTAAAAATGGCTTAGTATCCAGCGTACGCGGACCTGGCGGTGGTTATCTGCTGGGTAAAGAAGCAAACCACATCGCAGTGGGTGAAGTGATTAGCGCAGTGGACGAGTCCGTTGATGCAACCCGCTGTCAGGGGAAAGGTGGTTGCCAGGGCGGCGATAAATGTTTGACCCCACGCACTCTGGCGCGATCTGAGCGACCGTCTGACTGGCTTCCTGAACAACATCACCCTCGGTGAACTGGTCAATAACCAGGAAGTTCTGGATGTGTCTGGTCGCCAACATTCGCACGACACCTCCCGCAATACCGCGTACAAGACGCAATCGACGTTAAGTTACGTGCATAATCCACCTGCTCTGCCGTGTGCCTTATCGGGCGCACGTAGCAGGGCTGGTTATAGATAAAAATGAGATTTCAGAGTCAGGCCGGGACAGCGTCCCGTCAACACGGTCGTACATCCAGCCGGTTGCCTGACTCCTTGCATTGAGTGATGTACGGAGTTAAAGAGCAATGAAATTACCGATTTATCTCGACTACTCCGCAACCACGCCGGTGGACCCGCGTGTTGCCGAGAAAATGATGCAGTTTCTGACCCTGGACGGGACCTTTGGTAACCCGGCCTCTCGTTCACACCGTTTCGGCTGGCAGGCTGAAGAGGCGGTAGATATCGCCCGTAACCAGATTGCCGACCTCGTGGGTGCAGACCCGCGTGAAATCGTCTTCACCTCCGGTGCGACTGAATCCGACAACCTGGCGATTAAAGGTGCAGCCAACTTTTATCAGAAAAAAGGCAAGCACATCATCACCAGCAAAACCGAGCATAAAGCCGTGCTGGACACCTGTCGTCAGCTCGAGCGCGAAGGTTTCGAAATCACCTATCTGGCGCCACAGCGCAACGGCATTATCGATCTCAAAGAGCTCGAAGCCGCTATGCGTGACGACACCATCCTCGTCTCCATCATGCACGTGAACAACGAAATCGGCGTGGTGCAGGATATCGCGACCATCGGCGAAATGTGCCGTGCGCGCGGCATTATCTATCACGTGGATGCCACTCAGAGCGTGGGCAAACTGCCTATCGACCTGAGCCAGCTGAAAGTTGACCTGATGTCCTTCTCCGGTCACAAAATCTACGGTCCAAAAGGTATCGGCGCGCTGTACGTTCGTCGTAAACCACGTATCCGTATCGAAGCACAGATGCACGGCGGCGGTCACGAGCGCGGCATGCGTTCCGGTACTCTGCCTGTTCACCAGATCGTCGGCATGGGCGAAGCTTACCGTATCGCGAAAGAAGAGATGGAGACCGAAATGGCCCGTCTGCGCGGTCTGCGTAACCGTCTGTGGAACGGCGTGAAGGATATGGAAGAAGTCTACCTGAACGGTGACCTTGAGCAGGGCGCGCCAAACATCCTCAACGTGAGTTTTAACTACGTTGAAGGTGAATCCCTGATTATGGCGCTGAAAGACCTGGCGGTTTCCTCCGGTTCTGCCTGTACTTCCGCAAGCCTTGAGCCATCCTACGTGCTGCGCGCACTGGGCATGACCGATGAGCTGGCGCATAGCTCCATTCGTTTCTCTTTAGGTCGTTTCACTACCGAAGAAGAGATTGACTACACCATCAATCTGGTTCGCAACTCCATTGGCCGTCTGCGCGACCTTTCTCCACTGTGGGAAATGTTCAAGCAGGGCGTGGATCTGAACAGCATTGAATGGTCGCATCATTAATCGGTACCGATAAGGAGAATTCATCATGGCTTACAGCGAAAAAGTAATCGATCACTACGAGAACCCACGTAACGTAGGTTCTTTCGACAACAGCGACGAGAGCGTCGGTAGCGGCATGGTCGGTGCTCCGGCCTGCGGCGACGTGATGAAGTTGCAGATTAAAGTCAACAATGAAGGTATCATTGAAGACGCGCGTTTCAAGACCTACGGCTGCGGTTCCGCCATTGCTTCCAGCTCCCTCGTGACCGAGTGGGTGAAGGGGAAATCCCTGGACGAAGCACAGGCCATTAAAAATACCGATATCGCAGACGAGCTTGAACTGCCACCAGTGAAAATTCACTGTTCTATCCTGGCAGAAGACGCGATTAAAGCCGCCATTGCGGATTACAAAAGCAAACGTGAAGCAAAATAATTAAGAGTTGAGGTTTTTATGTCGATTACCTTAAGCGACAGTGCAGCAGCGCGAGTCAATACCTTCTTGTCAAACCGCGGTAAAGGGTTTGGTCTGCGTCTTGGCGTGAGAACGTCCGGTTGTTCAGGTATGGCCTATGTACTGGAATTTGTTGACGAGCCGGCGGCAGAAGATACCGTTTTCGAAGACAAAGGCGTGAAGGTTGTCATCGACGGTAAGAGCCTGCAATTTCTTGACGGCACGCAGCTCGACTTCGTGAAAGAAGGTCTGAACGAAGGGTTTAAATTTACTAACCCGAACGTCAAAGACGAGTGCGGTTGCGGCGAAAGCTTTAACGTCTGATTTTGAGTCCTGCCAACCCCACCATAGTTTTACGGCTGTGCGTGGGGTTTGTTTTAAATAGTTAACCCTGAGATCGTCATGGATTACTTCACTCTCTTTGGATTGCCAGCCGATTATCACGTAGACACTCAGGCCCTCGCGGCACGCTTCCAGGACCTGCAGCGTCAGAACCACCCCGACCGTTTTGCTAGCGGCAGCGACGCTGAACAGCTCGCGGCGGTTCAGCGTTCTGCGAACATCAACCAGGCATGGCAAACGCTGCGTCATCCGCTGACGCGTGCTGAATATCTGCTCTCCCTTCACGGCTTTGATCTTGCCTCCGAACAGCACACCGTGCGCGACACCGCGTTCCTGATGGAACAGCTGGAACTGCGCGAAGAGCTCGACGAAATTGAACAGGCGAAAGACACTGACCGTCTGGAAGGGCTTCTCAAGCGTATCAAATCGATGTACAGCCAACGCCAGCAGCAGATGGTGGCCGAACTTGATTCGCAGACGTGGGACGCGGCGGCGGATACCGTACGCAAACTGCGTTTTCTCGATAAACTCCAAAGCAGCGCTGAATTACTCGAAGAAAAGCTGCTCGATTTTTGATTCTGGAAGCTTAACATGGCCTTATTACAAATTAGTGAGCCGGGTCTGAGCGCCGCACCGCACCAGCGTCGTCTGGCGGTGGGTATTGACTTAGGCACCACCAATTCCCTGGTGGCTACCGTGCGTAGCGGTCAGGCAGAAACGCTGGCCGACAATCAGGGGCATCACCTGCTGCCTTCCGTTGTGCACTATCAGGAGCAGGGCCACGTGGTCGGCTACGATGCACGCACCAACGCCGCGCTGGATCCTGCCAACACCATTAGCTCCGTCAAACGCATGATGGGCCGCTCGCTGGCGGATATCCAGGCGCGTTACCCACACCTGCCGTACCAGTTCCAGGCAAGCGAAAACGGCCTGCCGATGCTGGTGACCAAGGCCGGTGTACTGAACCCGATCCGCGTCTCGGCCGATATCCTCAAAGCGCTGGCGGCTCGTGCCACCGAAACGCTTGAAGGCGAGCTTGATGGCGTGGTGATTACCGTTCCCGCTTACTTCGACGATGCACAGCGTCAGGGCACCAAAGACGCCGCGCGTCTGGCGGGCCTGCACGTGCTGCGTCTGCTGAACGAACCGACCGCCGCGGCTATTGCCTACGGCCTCGACTCCGGTCAGGAAGGGGTGATTGCCGTCTACGATCTGGGCGGCGGCACCTTCGATATCTCTATTCTGCGCCTGAGCCGCGGCGTGTTTGAAGTGCTGGCCACCGGCGGCGATTCCGCGCTGGGCGGCGACGACTTCGACCACCTGCTGGCTGACCATATCCGCGAACAGGCGGGCATTGCCGATCGCAGCGACAACCGCGTACAGCGCGAGCTGCTTGACGCCGCCATCGCCGCCAAAATCGCCCTGAGCGATGCCGACCGCGTGACCGTTGAGGTTGCAGGCTGGAAAGGTGAAGTGACCCGCGAACAGTTTAACGACCTGATTTCCGCGCTGGTGAAGCGCACGTTGCTGGCCTGCCGCCGCGCGCTGAAAGATGCGGGCGTGGAAGCCGAAGAGGTGCTGGAAGTGGTCATGGTCGGTGGTTCTACCCGCGTACCGCTGGTGCGTGAGCGCGTAGGTGAATTCTTTGGCCGCACGCCGCTGACCGCTATCGACCCGGATAAAGTGGTCGCCATTGGCGCCGCTGTTCAGGCTGATATTCTGGTCGGCAACAAGCCGGACAGCGAAATGCTGCTGCTCGACGTGATCCCGCTCTCTCTCGGCCTCGAAACCATGGGTGGCCTGGTAGAGAAGGTTATCCCGCGTAACACTACCATTCCGGTGGCACGCGCGCAGGAGTTCACCACCTTTAAAGACGGCCAGACCGCGATGTCCATCCACGTGATGCAGGGCGAACGCGAACTGGTGCAGGACTGCCGTTCACTGGCGCGCTTTGCGCTGCGCGGTATCCCGGCGCTACCGGCTGGCGGTGCGCACATTCGCGTGACCTTCCAGGTGGACGCCGACGGCCTGCTGAGCGTCACCGCCATGGAAAAATCCACCGGCGTTGAGTCGTCTATTCAGGTGAAGCCGTCCTACGGTCTGACCGATGGCGAAATCGCCACCATGATTCAGGATTCCATGAGCTATGCCGAGCAGGACGTGAAAGCGCGTATGCTGGCAGAGCAGAAAGTGGAAGCCGCTCGCGTGCTGGAAAGCCTGCACAGCGCGCTGGCCGCTGATGCCGCGCTGTTAAGCGCCGCAGAGCGTCAGGAAATTGACGAGGCTGCCGCCGAGCTGAGCGCGGTTGCCGAGGGCAATGACACTGACGCCATAGAACAAGCCATTAAAAACGTTGACAAACAAACCCAGGAATTCGCCGCTCGCCGCATGGACCAATCCGTCCGTGTCGCGCTGAAAGGCCAATCCGTGGACGAGGTTTAATATGCCAAAGATTGTTTTTTTGCCACATCAGGACCTGTGTCCGGATGGCATCGTTGTGGAAGCTGAGACCGGTGAAACTATTCTGGATGCTGCGCTGCGTAGCGGTATCGAGATTGAACACGCCTGCGAAAAATCCTGTGCCTGCACCACCTGCCACTGCATCGTGCGTGAAGGCTTCGACTCGCTGCCAGAAAGCACCGAAGACGAAGACGATATGCTGGATAAAGCCTGGGGGCTGGAACCAGATAGCCGCCTGAGCTGCCAGGCCCGCGTAACGGATGAAGACCTGGTGGTCGAAATTCCGCGTTACACAATTAACCACGCGCGCGAGCACTAAGAGGATAGTATGGGACTTAAGTGGACTGACAGCCGCGAAATCGGCGAAGCGCTATACGATGCTTACCCGGATACCGATCCGAAAACGGTGCGCTTTACCGACATGCACCAGTGGATTTGCGACCTCGAAGATTTTGATGACGATCCTCAGGCATCAAATGAAAAAGTTCTTGAGGCAATTCTGCTAGTCTGGTTGGATGAAGCAGACTAAGTCACATAACGGGCTGCCATTCGGCGGCCCGTTTGCTAATAAGGATAAAAAAATGACAGAAGCCATGAAAATTACCCTTTCTACTCAGCCAGCCGATGCGCGCTGGGGTGAAAAAGCGGCCTATAGCATTAATGATGAAGGTATTGTCCTGCACCTGACCGGCCGCGACGATGCGGGTCTTATCCAGCGCGCGGCGCGTAAGATCGACGGCATGGGCATCAAGCATGTTGCGCTGGCTGGTGAAGGCTGGAATGTTGATCTGGCGTGGGCTTTCTGGGCGGGCTACAAAGGGCCAAAAGGCACCCGTCAGGTTGAATGGCCTGAACTGGACGACGCACAGCGCCAGGAACTGGACAACCGTCTTATCTACATTGATTGGGTTCGCGACACTATCAACGCCCCGGCGGAAGAACTGGGGCCGGAACAGCTGGCGCAGCGTGCGGTTGACCTGCTGTGCGGTGTGGCGTGCGACAACGTCTCTTATCGCATCACCAAAGGCGAAGATCTGCGTGAGCAGGGTTACGCTGGCCTGCACACCGTGGGTCGTGGTTCCGAACGTCCGCCGGTGCTGCTGGCGCTGGACTACAACCCAACGGGCGATAAAGAAGCACCGGTTTACGCTTGCCTGGTCGGTAAAGGG
The DNA here is from genome assembly GCA_029227775.1 of Morpho helenor. NCBI lineage: Eukaryota > Metazoa > Arthropoda > Insecta > Lepidoptera > Nymphalidae > Morpho > Morpho helenor. The sequence continues at coordinate 60,076 of JARGCU010000097.1, forward strand.
ATTACCTTCGACTCCGGCGGCTACAGCATCAAACAGAGTGCGTTCATGGACTCCATGAAGTCCGATATGGGCGGTGCGGCGACGGTGACCGGCGCGCTGGCGCTGGCGATTACTCGTGGCCTGAACAAGCGCGTAAAACTGTACCTGTGCTGCGCGGACAACCTGATCAGCGGTAATGCCTTCAAGCTTGGCGATATCATCCACTACCGTAACGGTAAAAATGTGGAAGTGATGAACACGGATGCGGAAGGTCGCCTGGTGCTGGCCGACGGCCTGATTGACGCTAGCGCGCAGAAGCCTGAGCTTATCATCGATGCGGCAACCCTGACCGGGGCGGCCAAAACCGCGCTGGGCAACGATTACCACGCGCTGTTCAGCTTTGACGACAAGCTGGCTAACCGCCTGCTGGCGAGCGCCAGTGCGGAAAATGAAGCCTTCTGGCGTCTGCCGCTGGCGGAGTTCCACCGCAACCAGCTGCCGTCTAACTTTGCTGAGCTGAACAACACCGGCAGCGCGGCCTACCCGGCGGGCGCAAGCACCGCGGCGGGCTTCCTGTCCCACTTCGTAGAGAACTATCACGAAGGTTGGCTGCACATTGACTGTTCCGCCACCTACCGTAAAGCGGCCGTTGAGCAGTGGTCGGCGGGTGCAACCGGGCTGGGCGTGCGGACTATCGCGAATCTGTTGACCGCCGAATAATCTTTTCCCCTCACCCTAACCCTCTCCCCAAAGGGGAGAGGGGACCGTCCGGTGTTCTCCTTTACCCAATGGCGATGGTTTTTCTCCCTCGCCCCTTTGGGGAGAGGGCCGGGGTGAGGGGCATTCACACCTTCTGGAAGCACTATGTCTGAAAGCAAAAACGAACTCGAAACGCTGCTGGAACAAGCGGCGACCGAACCCGCTCATCGTCCGGCCTTTTTCCGCACCTTGCTGGAATCCACCGTCTGGGTTCCCGGCAGCGCGGCTGACGACCAGCAGGTTGTTGACGACAGCGCCTTAGAATTACAACACTGGGAAAAAGACGATGGCACCTCCGTCATCCCGTTTTTCACCTCGCTGGAAGCTCTGAAAGAGGCGGTGACTACCGAGCAGGCCTTCGTGGTCATGCCGGTACGTACGTTGTTTGAAATGACCCTCGGTGAGACGCTGTTCCTGAACGCAAAGCTGCCGACCGGCAAAGAGTTTACTCCGCGTGAAATCAGTCACCTGATTGGCGAAGAGGGTAATCCGCTCAGCACGCAGGAAGTGCTCGAAGGCGGCAGCGCGCTGCTGCTCTCTGAAGTGGCAGAGCCACCGGCTCAGATGGTGGAGTCGCTGACTACGCTGTTTAAAACCCTGAAAACGGTGAAACGTGCGTTTATCTGTTCCATTAAAGAGCGTGCGGACGAGCAGCCGAATCTGCTGATCGGTATTGAAGCGGAAGGGGATATCGAAGAGATTATTCACGCCGCTGGCAGCGTGGCGACCGACACTCTACCGGGTGACGAGCCGATTGATATCTGTCAGGTAGTAGAAGGCGAGAAGGGCATCAGCCACTTTATGCTCGCCCATATCACGCCGTTCTATGAAAAACGCTGGGGCAGCTTCCTGCGTGATTTTAAGCAGAACCGAATCATTTGAACCAGGCCGGATGGCGGCGTAAACGCGTTATCCGGCCTACCATCGTAGCCCGGGCGAGGCGTTTACGCCGACCCCGGGATGGCATTTACATCTGAGGCTCAATCGGCAAATCGTCGCGCGCGCCCCATTCGCTCCAGGCGCCGTCATACAGCACCACCTCTTTTGCATCCAGCGTTTTCAGCGCCAGCAGCACTACCGCCGCCGTCACGCCGGAACCACAGCTGGTGATAATCGGCTGGCTAAGATCAACGCCCTGACGGGCAAAAATCGCTTCCAGCTCGTCCGTGGTTTTCAGTTCACCGTTAAATGTGAGCTCGTTCCATGGTACGTTCAGCGCACCGGGAATATGGCCGCGGCGCAGGCCGGGACGCGGTTCATCCACTTCAGCATTAAAACGACCGGCTGGACGTGCATCGACAATCTGCACCGAGCGCTCATGGCTTGCCAGCAGCACATCGGTCAGACGTACAACGGCCTCGGCGTTAAACTTAACCTCAAATTCGCCTTCACCGGCATCAACATCGCCTTTTTCGAGCAGCAGTTCATCGCGCTGCCAACCCGCGAGGCCGCCTGCCAGAATAGAAACGTTTTCCACGCCGAAGGTTTTCAGCATCCACCACGCGCGCGGCGCGGAGAACAGGTTACCTTCGTCATAGACCACCAGATGCTTATCGCTGTTGACGCCCAGTTCGCGCATGGCAACAGCGAAGGCTTCAGGACGCGGCATCATGTGCGGCAATGAAGTGGTATGGTCGGAAAGCGCTTCGATATCAAAGAACAGCGCGCCAGGCAGATGACCCGCGCGGTATTCGCCCGCCATATCCCGGTGCTCCTGCCCTGGAGGTGCCATCCGGGCATCAATGATTTGAACTGCCGGGTCGTTAATGTGCTCAGCCAGCCAATCGGCGGCGACAAAGAAAGAGGTGGTCATGAGGTGCCTCCATTTGCAAACGTAGAGGAATTGTCGACGTTTTCCCTTAGGCTGACAAGTTAACTACGCCCTGGTTGTGATTGAGGCGATAGGGAATCTGAAAAGGATGTCCGGAAATGACCGTTCTATTGGTAAAAGTCACGTTTGCGCATAATACTATGTCAATTAACGAAATAGAGACTTAACGTCAGAGGTTCTAAGGATGAAACCGTTCCGTTTAGCCGTGCTTGCTATGCTGACCGCCACGCTTCTTGTCGGATGTGACGATAGCAAGAAAGCGCCGGATGCCAAACCCGCCGCTTCCGCATCGCAGAAAGCCGCGCCCGCCAAACCAGATGCTGCACAGTTGGAAAAGCTGGCTCAACAAAGCCAGGGTAAAGCGCTTACGCTACTTGATGCCTCTGAAGTGCAGCTCGATGGTGCCGCCACGCTGGTGTTGACCTTCTCTATTGCGCTTAACCCCGATCAGGATTTCAGCAAAACCGTCCACGTTGTGGATAAGAAAAGCGGCAAGGTTGACGGCGCCTGGGAGCTAGCACCCAACCTGAAAGAGTTGCGCCTACGCCATCTTGAGCCTAAGCGCGACCTTATTGTGACCGTCGACCCCGAACTGGCGGCGCTGAATAAAGCGACCTTCGGTACCAGCGTTGAAAAAACGCTGACCACCCGAGATATTGCGCCAAGCGTTGGTTTTGCCAGCCGTGGCTCTCTGCTGCCCGGTAAAGTGGTTGAAGGGCTGCCGGTGATGGTGCTCAACGTGCCGCACGTCGACGTTAACTTCTTCCGCGTGAAGCCGGAGTCGCTGGCGGCGTTTGTCAGCCAGTGGGAGTACCGCAGTTCGCTCAGCAATTGGGAATCTGATGAACTGCTGAAAATGGCGGACCTCGTCTATACCGGACGTTTTGACCTGAACCCGGCGCGCAACACGCGGGAAAAATTGCTGCTGCCGCTGAAAGACATCGCGCCGCTGCAGCAGTCTGGCGTTTATATTGCGGTGATGAATCCGGCCGGACAATACAGCTACAGCAATGCCGCTACGCTCTTTACCTTAAGCGATGTTGGCGTATCGCTGCACCGCTACCACAATCAGCTGGATGTCTTCACTCAAAGCCTCGAGAACGGCGCTGCCCAATCAGCAGTTGAGCTGACGCTGCTTAACGACAAAGGGCAAACGCTGGCTCAGGCCAACAGCGATAGTCAGGGCCATGCCACCCTCAAAACCGATAAAGACGCCGCGCTGCTGCTGGCGCGAAAAGAGGGGCAAACCACTTTACTCGACCTGAAACTTCCGGCGCTGGATCTGGCCGAGTTCGATATTGCGGGGGACCCGGGCTACAGCAAACAGTTCTTTATGTTTGGCCCTCGAGATCTTTATCGTCCCGGTGAAACGGTGATCCTCAACGGTTTGCTGCGCGACGGTGACGGCAAGCCGCTGCCAGAACAGCCGGTGAAGCTGGAGGTGGTGAAACCAGACGGGCAAGTCATTCGTAGCGTGGTGAGCCAGCCGGTCAACGGCCTATATCAGTTTACCTACCCGCTGGACGCTAGCGCGGCAACCGGCATGTGGCATATTCGCGCTAACACTGGCGATAACCAACTGCGCGAGTGGGATTTCCACGTTGAAGATTTTATGCCCGAACGCATGGCGCTGAACCTGACGCCGCAGCCCACACCGCTAGCACCGGGTGACGACGTGAAGTTTGACGTGGTGGGTTACTATCTTTACGGCGCGCCAGCCAGCGGTAACAGCCTGCAGGGTAAGCTCTTTTTACGTCCGCTACGCGAGGCCGTGGCCGCGCTACCGGGCTTCCAGTTTGGTGATATTGCTGAAGAAAATACCTCCCGCAGCCTCGATGAAATGAACCTGACGCTGGACGGCAAAGGTCGTGGTGAGGTCACCACCGCCAGCCAGTGGCAGGAAACGCACTCGCCGCTGCAGGTCATCCTGCAGGCAAGTCTGCTGGAGTCCGGTGGTCGCCCGGTAACCCGTCGTGCCACTCAGGCCATCTGGCCCGCGCCTGAATTGCCGGGTATTCGCCCGCAGTTCGCCAGCAAGGCGGTCTATGACTACCGCACCGACACCACGGTGAATCAACCGATCGTCGATGAAAACAGCCAGGCAGCGTTTGATATCGTCTACACCAATGCGCAGGGTGAAAAAAAGGCCGTTTCTGACCTTCAGGTTCGGCTGATCCGCGAACGGCGTGACTACTACTGGAACTGGTCGGAAAGCGACGGCTGGCAGTCCCGTTTTGATCAAAAAGATCTGGTCGAGGGCGAAGAATCGCTGAGCCTGAAAGCCGATGAAACCGGCAAGGTCAGCTTCCCGGTTGAGTGGGGCGCTTATCGGTTAGAGGTTAAAGCGCCTGACGACGCGGTGACCAGCGTGCGCTTCTGGGCCGGTTATAGCTGGCAGGACAACAGCGACGGCAGCGGCGCGGCGCGTCCGGACAGCGTCACCCTGAAGCTGGACAAACCGAACTACCGACCTGGCGATACCATTAAACTGCACGTCGCGGCCCCGGCGGCGGGGAAAGGCTATGCCATGGTGGAGTCCAGCGACGGCCCGCTGTGGTGGCAAGAAATCAACGTTCCGGCGGAAGGGCTGGATCTTTCCATTCCGGTGGATAAGAGCTGGAACCGTCACGATCTTTACCTCAGTGCGCTGGTGGTGCGCCCGGGTGATAAATCCCGCTCCGCCACGCCGAAACGGGCGGTGGGCGTGCTGCATCTACCGCTTGGCGATGAACAGCGTCGGCTGGGTGTGACGCTTGAAAGTCCGCAAAAAATGCGGCCAAACCAGCCGCTGACCGTCAAGGTGAAGGTGAACCGCAAAGAGGGCGATACGCCGAAGCAGGTGAACGTGCTGCTTTCCGCCGTGGATAGCGGCGTGCTGAACATTACCGACTACACCACCCCCGACCCGTGGCAGGCGTTCTTCGGCCAGAAACGTTACGGCGCGGATATCTATGACATCTACGGGCAGGTGATTGAAGGCCAGGGGCGATTGGCGAGCCTGCGCTTTGGCGGCGATGGTGATGAACTTAACCGCGGCGGTAAACCGCCGGTTAACCACGTCACGATTATTGCCCAGCAGGCACAGCCCGTCACGCTTGATGAAAACGGCGAAGGCACCATTACGATGCCGATTGGTGATTTTAACGGCGAGCTTCGCGTGATGGCGCAGGCCTGGACGGCGGAAGATTTTGGCAGCGCTGAGTCTAAAGTGGTAGTCGCCGCGCCGGTGGTGGTTGAGCTGAATACGCCGCGCTTTATGGCCGGTGGTGACAGCGCGCGCCTGACGCTGGACGTAACCAACCTGACGGACAAACCGCAGACGCTCAACGTTCAATTAGCGGCCAGCGGCCTGCTACAGCTGAAAGGCGCACAGCCGGAGCCGGTTACGCTGGAGCCTGGTGTACGCCATACGCTTTTTGTCCCAGTTAGCGCTGGCGAAGGCTACGGTGATGGTGAAGTCAATGTCACGGTGACGGGGATGACGCTACCGGGTGAAACTCTGGCCGACTTCCACAAACAGTGGAAAATTGGCGTGCGTCCGGCCTATCCGGCACAAACCGTCAATAGCGGCGCGGTGCTACAACCGGGTGAAAGCTGGAACGTTCCGGAAAACCAGCACCTGAACTTCTCACCGGTTACGTTACAGGGGCAACTGCTGTTAAGCGGTAAACCACCGCTCAATCTGGCCCGCTATATTCGCGAACTGAAGGCCTATCCTTACGGCTGCCTGGAGCAGACCGCCAGCGGCCTCTTCCCGCAGCTTTATACCAATGCCGCGCAGCTTAAAACGTTGGGCATTGTCGGTGATAGCGACGACAAACGTCGCGCGGCGGTGGATATCGGGATTTCGCGTCTGCTGCAAATGCAGAAAGATAACGGCGGCTTCGCGCTGTGGGATAAAGACGGCCCGGAAGAGTACTGGCTGACCGCCTACGCGATGGACTTCCTGGTGCGCGCGGGTGAGCAGGGCTATAGCGTACCGGCAGAGGCGATTAACAAAGGCAATAACCGTATGCTGCGCTATTTGCAGGAGCCGGGGCTGATGAACGTACGTTATACCGACGATAACGCGGCAAGCCGCTTCGCGATTCAGGCCTATGCAGGTCTGGTGCTGGCACGGCAGCAAAAAGCGCCGCTTGGCGCGCTGCGTGAACTGTGGGAGCGTCGTGCTCAGGCGGGTTCCGGCCTGCCGCTAATGCAGTTAGGGATTGCGCTGAAAGCAATGGGGGATGCACCGCGCAGCGAACAGGCTATCCAGCTTTCGCTCACCACCAAACGTGAGGATCAGCGGCGCTGGCTGGCGGATTACGGCAGCGCGCTTCGCGATAACGCGCTGATGCTTTCGCTGCTGGAAGAGAACAAGCTGCTGCCGGACGCGCAAAACACGCTGCTGCAAACGCTCTCCGAGCAGGCGTTCAGCGAGCGCTGGCTGTCGACCCAGGAGAACAATGCGCTGTTCCTGGCGGCGAAAGGCGTACTGGACCTGCCGGGCAACTGGCAGGCGCAGACCTCGTTTGAAAGCCAGCCGCTGCAAGGGGAGAAAGCCCTGACGCGAAATCTCGACGGTGACCAGCTCTCTACCTTGACGGTGACGAACAAGGGTGAACAGCCGCTGTGGCTGCGACTTGATAGCACCGGGTACCCGGAGAATGCGCCTGCGGCGTCCAGCAACGTGCTGCATATCGAGCGGCAGTTCTACGGCACCGACGGGCAGCGTAAATCGCTCTCATCATTGCGCAGCGGTGAACTGGTACTGGTGAAGCTGGACGTTAACGCTAGCCAGAACGTACCGGATGCCTTGGTTGTCGATATGCTGCCGGCGGGGCTGGAGTTAGAAAACCAGAACCTGGCGAACAGCAGCGCCAATTTGCAGGACAACGGCACTGAGGTGCAGGAGTGGCTAAACCAGATGCAGCAGGCGGATATCCAGCATATGGAATTCCGCGACGATCGCTTTGTGGCGGCGGTTTCGGTGAGCGCCAATCAGCCAGTGACGCTGATCTACCTCGCTCGTGCGGTGATGCCGGGCACCTACCGCGTGCCGCCGTCTCAGGTTGAGTCTATGTATGTTCCGGGCTGGCGCGCCGTTGGGGCAGCGGACGATATGCTAATCGTTGTGCCGTAGGATGCGTCTTGCCTGGATTAAACGCCCCGTCTGGCGATGGCTAGCCGGGGCGGTCGTGTTGTTGTGCGCTGTCGTTGTGCTGGCTGATAAACTCTGGCCGTTGCCGCTCCATGAGGTCACCCCCGCTCGGGTAGTAGTGGCGGAGGACGGCAGCCCGCTGTGGCGTTTTGCCGATGCGCAGGGGATCTGGCGCTATCCGGTGACTATCGAAGAGGTGTCGCCGCGCTATCTTGATGCTCTCATTCAGTATGAAGACCGCTGGTTCTGGGATCATCCCGGCGTGAATCCGTTATCTATTGCGCGTGCGGCCTGGCAGGATGTGACTTCGGGGCGCGTAGTGTCCGGCGGCAGCACCCTGACCATGCAGGTAGCGCGCTTGCTCGACCCACACCCGCGAACCTTCGGCGGAAAATTTCGCCAGCTCTGGCGCGCGATGCAGCTGGAGTGGCACCTCTCTAAACGAGACATCCTTACTCTTTACCTCAATCGTGCCCCGTTTGGCGGCACGCTACAGGGTATTGGCGCGGCAAGCTGGGCCTATCTGGGTAAGCCTCCCGCCCAGCTGAGCTACGCCGATGCTGCACTGCTGGCGGTGTTGCCGCAGGCACCGAGCCGCCTGCGCCCGGACCGCTGGCCCGCTCGCGCTCAGGCGGCGCGTAATAAAGTGCTGGACCGCATGTTGGTGCAAAAGGTCTGGTCGGCCGAGGTGGTGAAAGAGGCGAAAGAGGAGCCGGTCTGGCTGTTTCCGCGGCAAATGCCGCAGCTTGCACCGCTCTTTTCACGCCATATGCTGGCCCGCAGTCGGGATGAGAAAGTGGTCACGACTCTGAATGCCGGGTTGCAGCGCCAGCTTGAAGAGATGGCTCTGAACTGGAAATCGCGCTTGCCGCCGCGTAGTTCGCTCGCGATAGTGGTGGTGGATAACCGAGACATGAAAGTGCGCGGCTGGGTGGGCTCAGTGGATATCTCCGATGACAGCCGGTTTGGTCATGTCGATATGGTGACGGCGGTTCGCTCGCCGGGTTCGGTGCTGAAACCGTTTTTATACGGCATGGCGCTCGACAGCGCGTTGATCCATCCGGCTTCGCTGTTGCAGGATGTGCCGCGGCGAGTAGGTGACTACCGACCCGGCAATTTTGACAGCGGTTTTCACGGCCCGGTAAGCATGAGCGATGCGCTGGTGCGTTCATTGAATCTTCCGGCGGTGCAGGTGCTGGATGCCTACGGGCCTAAGCAGTTCGCTGCTCGTTTGCGTAATGCCGGGCTGCCGTTGATTTTGCCTGCGGGCGCGGAGCCAAACTTGTCGCTGATTCTTGGTGGCTCGGGGGCAAGGCTTGCGGATATTACCGCCGCCTATAGCGCCTTCGCCCGTCATGGCAAAGTGGGCAAACTGCGCCTGCTGGCCAGCGAACCGTTGGTAGAGCGCCCCTTGCTCTCTGCGGGGGCGGCGTGGATTATTCGCCGCATTCTTGCCGGAGAAGCCCAGCCGGTGCCCGATGCCTCATTACCGCAGGTCGTGCCGCTGGCATGGAAAACCGGTACCAGCTATGGCTATCGCGATGCGTGGGCCATTGGCGTAAACGCTCGCTATAGCATTGGTATCTGGACGGGCAGGCCGGACGGCACGCCGGTAGCCGGGCAGTTTGGTTTTGCCAGCGCGATTCCGCTGCTCAATCAGGTGAGTAACCTGCTGCTGGCCAGCACTACGCGCCAGCAGGAAGGCCGCGACCCGCGCCCTGCATCGGTAAGCTCGGCGGAGATTTGCTGGCCAGGTGGGCAACCCTTGCCGGCTGGAGATAGTAACTGCCGCCGACGGCTGTCCACCTGGGTGCTGGATAACAGCCTGCCGCCGACGCTGCTGCTGCCGGAGCAAGAAGGGATGCAGGGAATTCGTTTCCCGCTGTGGCTGGACGCTGAAGGTAAGCGCGTCGCGGCGGATTGTGCTGACGCCCGTGAAATCACGCTCGACGTCTGGCCGCTGCCGCTGGAGCCGTGGCTGCCCGCCGGAGAGCGCCGCGCCGCGCGACTGCCGCCGGTTTCGACGAGTTGCCCGCCGCGCCAATTGCAGAATGCCGCCCCGCTGATGCTTTCCGGTATTCGTGAAGATGCGGTGATTCGACGTTTGCCCGGTGAGCCGAGCGCAAAAGTCGTGCTGCAGGCAAGCGGTGGGGAAGGGCGACGCTGGTGGTTCCTCAACGGTGAACCGCAGGCCAGTGCCGGCGATAGTCTGACGTTAATGCTGATAGACCCGGCGGCTTATCAACTGGTGGTGATGGATGAAGCGGGGCAGACGTCGGTGGTGAATTTTACGCTGCAGTGAGTGACGTTACGCTTATCCCTGCCAGCAGGCCCGATAAGCGTAGCGCCATCGGGCAAAAACAGGTGCACAATAGCCAAACCGGTCTTGTTACAAAATGTGTTGCTTAAAAGTGTTTTATTTTAAAAAAATGTTACCTTCATCCATAGGCAACGACGCATCCGGTCTTTATAATCCGCGCCAGGTCATACAACTGATATGTATGCACGACAACAGAACATACTCGTCATACTTCAAGCTGCATGTGCGTTGGCTGCACTCGTTCACCCGAATCGCTTACTTAAGTAAGCTCATCGGGATTCTCTCGTTTGCCGCCTTCCTGCCGCTCGAAGTATTTAGAGTATAAAATTTTATTACTAGAGGTAATCATGGCTATTGAACGTACTTTTTCCATCATCAAACCAAACGCGGTGGCAAAAAACGTTATTGGCAGCATCTTCTCTCGCTTTGAATCAGCAGGGTTTAAGATTGTTGGCACCAAAATGCTGCACCTGACCGTTGAGCAGGCTCGTGGCTTCTACGCTGAGCACGATGGTCGTCCATTCTTCGACGGTCTGGTTGAGTTCATGACCTCCGGCCCAATCGTGGTCTCCGTACTGGAAGGCGAAAACGCCGTTCAGCGTCACCGTGACCTGCTGGGCGCAACCAACCCAGACAACGCGCTGGCTGGCACGCTGCGCGCTGACTACGCGGACAGCTTCACCGAAAACGGCACCCACGGTTCTGACTCCGTAGAATCCGCCGCGCGCGAAATCGCTTTCTTCTTCGCAGAAGGCGAAGTGTGCCCACGTACCCGCTAAGGGCACGTTTACACTTTATTTAGCGAATGCCGCGTGCAGACGTGGCATCCGTGCGCCAGAATTTGTACAATGCAGCGCCCCCGGACGAGCAGACCGCTTTCCTGGGGCGCTTCTTTTTATCAACCCTCCAGGGGCCATAACGTGTAACAACGAGGCCGGAATAGAAAATGTCTGAACAAATTGTCACGCCTGAGAGCGCCATCCCGGCGGTTCCCAACAAAGATGGAAAAATTAACCTGCTGGATCTTAGCCGTCCGCAGATGCGCGAGTTTTTTAAAGACTTAGGCGAAAAACCCTTCCGCGCCGACCAGGTGATGAAGTGGATGTACCACTACTGCTGCGACGACTTTGATGAAATGACTGACATCAACAAAGTCCTGCGCGGCAAGCTCAAAGAAGTCGCTGAAATTCGCGCCCCGGAAGTGGTGGAAGAGCAGCGTTCATCTGACGGCACCATCAAATGGGCGATTGCCGTTGGCGATCAGCGCGTTGAAACCGTTTATATTCCAGAAGACGATCGCGCCACCCTGTGCGTCTCTTCACAGGTCGGTTGTGCATTAGAGTGTAAATTCTGCTCTACGGCTCAGCAGGGCTTTAACCGTAACCTGCGGGTATCGGAAATTATCGGTCAGGTCTGGCGTGCGGCGAAAATCGTCGGTGCCGTCAAAGCGACCGGCGTACGTCCTATCACCAACGTGGTGATGATGGGCATGGGGGAACCCCTGCTGAACCTGACCAACGTGGTTCCAGCAATGGAAATCATGCTGGACGATTTCGGTTTTGGTCTCTCTAAACGTCGCGTTACCCTGTCTACCTCAGGCGTTGTGCCTGCGCTGGACAAACTGGGCGACATGATTGACGTGGCGCTGGCTATTTCCCTGCACGCACCGAACGACACCATCCGTGACGAAATTGTACCTATCAACAAAAAGTACAATATCGCGACGTTCCTGGAATCTGTTCGTGGCTACATTTCGAAGTCCAACGCCAATCAGGGCCGCGTGACCATCGAATACGTGATGCTTGACCACGTCAACGACGGTACCGAGCATGCGCATGAGCTGGCTGCACTGCTGAAAGATACGCCGTGCAAGATCAACCTCATTCCGTGGAACCCGTTCCCGGGTGCGCCGTATGGCCGCAGCTCCAACAGCCGTATTGACCGTTTCTGTAAAGTGTTGATGGGCTACGGTTTTACCACTATCGTGCGTAAAACTCGCGGTGATGACATTGATGCCGCTTGCGGTCAGCTGGCCGGTGATGTTATCGACCGTACCAAGCGTACAATGCGTAAGCGTATGCAGGGTGAAACCATCGAAGTAAAAGCGCTGTAATTCAGCGTGACGAGCGCCTGAAAGGGCGCACGTAGAGTCAAGTGCTTAAGGATTAGGCGAAACGTACTGATCTGGTTAATAATTACGGTGCGTTTCGACAAGTATTGAGGCAGTATGTAGCGTTGCAATTACAGCGTGAATACTGCCTTTGACGCTGTTTTGGATAGGGTACACCCGACAGCCAGTCTGTCAGTTCGAACACACGACCGGATGTTTCGCGGTGCGGGCAAGATTCCGCATCAGAACCTTAAATTTCACGAATCAGCAGTTGTAGCGAATGAATACTGAAACCAACCACGACCAACAAGAAGCACAGACCACGGGTGTCCGTTTGCGTAATGCCCGTGAACAACTCGGACTCAGCCAGCAAGCCGTTGCAGAACGCTTGTGCCTGAAGGTTTCCACCGTTCGTGATATTGAAGAAGATAAGGCGCCTGCTGAACTCGCTTCAACATTCTTGCGTGGTTATATCCGTTCCTACGCTCGCCTCGTGCATATCCCCGAGGAAGAGCTGCTGCCGATGATGGAAAAGCAAGCGCCGGTACGCGCGGCGAAAGTCGCACCGATGCAGACCTTCTCCTTGGGTAAACGTCGCAAAAAACGCGATGGCTGGCTGATGAGCTTTACCTGGCTCGTGCTGTTCGTGGTGGTCGGTTTAACCGTCGCCTGGTGGTGGCAGAACCACAAAGCGCAGCAGGAAGAGATCACCACCATGGCCGATCAGTCCTCCGTTGAGCTGAAAGCGAACGGCAGCGACGCTCAGGATATCCCGCTGAACACCGGCGCGGATGCTAACCAGGCTCCAACAACCGCTGATTCCGCAACAGCACCAGATACCGCGACCGCCGCACCAACGGATGCCGCATCATCTGCGACTACCGCACCAGCAGCGACAGCACAGAATAACGCCGTTGTGGCACCGTCTCAGGCTAACGTCGACGGTACCGTAGCGCAAACCACAACTCCTGCACCACAGACCGCTACGCCGGGCGCACTGCCAACTGACCCGGCTCAGACAACTGCCCCGGTTGCTGATGGCAACGCGCTGGTGATGAACTTCTCCGCCGACTGCTGGCTGGAAGTCACCGACGCTACCGGTAAGAAACTGTTCAGCGGCCTGCAGCGTAAAGGTGGTAACCTGAACCTGAGCGGTCAGGCACCTTACAAACTGAAAATTGGTGCACCGGCCGCAGTACAGATTGAATACCAGGGTAAACCTGTCGATCTGAGCCGCTTTATCAGAACTAACCAGGTTGCGCGCCTGACCGTGAGTGCTGAACAATCACCAGCACAATAACAGACGCGTAATGCGGGAGATTTTTCATGCACAACCAGGCTCCAATTCAACGTAGAAAATCCACACGCATTTACGTTGGGAACGTGCCGATCGGCGATGGGGCTCCTATCGCCGTACAGTCGATGACCAATACGCGCACAACAGACGTTGAAGCGACGGTTAATCAAATTAAGGCGTTAGAACGCGTTGGGGCGGATATCGTTCGCGTATCCGTACCGACGATGGATGCCGCAGAAGCCTTCAAGCTTATCAAACAGCAGGTTAACGTCCCGCTGGTTGCCGATATTCACTTCGACTACCGTATCGCCCTGAAAGTGGCGGAGTACGGCGTTGACTGCCTGCGCATTAACCCGGGTAACATCGGCAACGAAGAGCGTATTCGCATGGTTGTTGACTGCGCTCGCGATAAAAACATCCCTATCCGTATCGGCGTTAACGCCGGGTCGCTGGAAAAAGATCTGCAGGAAAAATACGGCGAGCCTACGCCGCAGGCGCTGCTGGAATCAGCCATGCGCCACGTGGATCACCTCGATCGTCTGAACTTCGATCAGTTTAAAGTCAGCGTGAAAGCGTCAGACGTTTTCCTGGCAGTGGAATCTTATCGCCTGTTGGCGAAACAGATCGATCAACCGCTGCACCTTGGGATCACCGAAGCGGGCGGTCTGCGTAGCGGCTCCGTGAAGTCGGCGATTGGCCTTGGTCTGCTGCTGTCCGAAGGGATCGGTGATACGCTGCGCGTTTCGCTGGCGGCGGATCCGGTTGAAGAGATCAAAGTTGGTTTCGATATTCTGAA
>JARGCU010000098.1:0-32059 GCA_029227775.1 Morpho helenor
TGCTGGCGCTGCTGTGGACCGGCGGCCATCCGTCGAAAGAAGCGCAGTCTCTGCTGGAACAGATCCGCGATATCGACGGCGATTTTGAGTTTGAAACGTACTACTCGCTCTCTTGCCACAACTGCCCTGACGTGGTGCAGGCGCTGAACCTGATGGCGGTACTGAATCCGCGCATCAAGCATACGGCGATTGACGGCGGGACTTACCAGAACGAAATTACCGATCGTAACGTCATGGGCGTTCCGGCGGTGTTTATGAACGGTCAGGAATTTGGTCAGGGTCGCATGACGCTGGCGGAAATTGTTGCCAAAGTGGATACCGGCGCGGAAAAACGTGCAGCGGAAGAGCTGAACAAACGTGACGCTTATGATGTGCTGATCGTCGGCTCCGGCCCGTCCGGCGCTGCGGCAGCGGTTTACTCTGCGCGTAAGGTATCCGTACCGGTCTGATGGGCGAGCGTTTTGGCGGCCAGGTGCTGGATACCGTCGATATTGAAAACTATATCTCGGTGCCAAAGACCGAAGGTCAGAAGCTGGCAGGCGCATTGAAGGCGCACGTGAGCGAGTACGACGTGGACGTGATTGACTCCCAGAGTGCGTCTAAAACTGATTCCTGCCGCGGTTGAAGGCGGCCTGCATCAGATTGAAACTGCCTCTGGCGCGGTGCTGAAAGCACGCAGCATTATCATTGCGACCGGTGCCAAATGGCGTAACATGAACGTTCCGGGTGAAGATCAGTATCGCACCAAAGGTGTGACCTACTGCCCACACTGTGACGGCCCGCTGTTTAAAGGCAAACGCGTGGCGGTGATCGGCGGCGGTAACTCCGGCGTGGAAGCGGCTATCGATCTGGCCGGTGTTGTTGAACACGTGACTCTGCTTGAGTTTGCGCCAGAAATGAAGGCTGACCAGGTGCTGCAGGATAAAGTGCGCAGCCTGAAAAACGTCGACATTATTCTGAACGCGCAGACCACTGAAGTGAAAGGCGACGGCAGCAAGGTGACCGGACTGCAATATCGTGACCGTGTGACCGGCGATGAGCATCACGTTGCGCTGGCGGGTATTTTTGTCCAGATTGGTCTGCTGCCAAACACCAACTGGCTCGAAGGCACCATTGAGCGCAATCGCATGGGCGAAATCATTATTGATGCGAAATGCGAAACTAACGTGAAGGGCGTATTCGCCGCGGGCGACTGCACCACCGTGCCGTACAAACAGATTATTATCGCCACTGGCGAAGGTGCGAAGGCGTCACTGAGTTCATTTGACTACCTGATTCGTACCAAAACTGCATAAAAAAGAAGACAATGCCTGCAATGTCAAAGGCCACCGAAAGTGGCCTTTTTTTTATACGTTAGCTATTTCCCGGCGGTATTTCGCCTGGCCGGGCTACATTATCTGACGACTAAAACGGGGATGTGCGCGTGGCGGATAACGCTTGAGGCGTTAGAGCCAAGAAGGTGCGTGCTGATAGACGGGTTACGTGAACCAATGACGACCATATCGGCATTCAGCTCTTCCGCCAGCTCATTGACCGCATCGCGAACGCTACCGAGACGAACGTGAAGCTTAATGCGGGAAGGATCAATAGAGAAATGGCTCACCATCGTGGTCAAGCGGCTTTCGGCTTCTTTCTGTAAATGCTCTTCAAAGCGTCGTAGATCGGCGGCAAAACGGCTCATGGTGTAGCTTGCCGATG
This sequence comes from Morpho helenor, assembly GCA_029227775.1. Taxonomy (NCBI): domain Eukaryota; kingdom Metazoa; phylum Arthropoda; class Insecta; order Lepidoptera; family Nymphalidae; genus Morpho; species Morpho helenor. Next base: position 1,699 of record JARGCU010000098.1, read on the forward strand.
CGGGCAACACGTGCAGCAGATGGATAATCCCCTCCTGCTGAGCTAAAAATTCAGCGTGACGAACGGCTTTGTCACTTAACTCCATCTCAAAAACATCAACTGGCATAATGATTGTTTTGTACATATGGCTCCTCCTTGTCTTTGTGGAACTATCAGAACACATAATACGTTCTGAATATGTCATTTAGTTCGCAAAATAGTTTATCGAGGACAGGGGAGTTGTAAAGTTTCGTTAGGCGGGGCAAAACAGAAAGAGGATGCATAACATCCTCTTAATTGATTAACGCGGAAGGTTAGCGATGAAATTCGCCTGCCGCTTCCGGCTGATACAGTAGTTCAAGAACTTCCAGGTGGGTTGAAGTACCGCCCGGTAACTCCCAGTGAATCGCACTGCCTGCACGCAGGCCAAGCAGCGCTGCGCCAACGGGCGCCATCACCGAAAGCTGGGTGCTGCTGTCGGTCATCTGTGCCGGGAAGACCAGCGTGCGGACACGCTCTTCACCGGTCGTGAGATCGCGGAATCTGACCTGGCTATTCATACTCACTACATCATGCGGCATGTCCTCTGGGGCACACATCTGGGCACGATCCAGTTCGTCGTTTAGCGCGTTCGCCACCGGGGAATTTGCGTAAGCAGGTTGCTCAAGCAGGCGGTCGATACGCTCGGCATCGAACTCATTAATAATGATGGCAGGTCTGGTCATTATTTACTCCATGTCTATCGATTATCCAAAAGAAAACCCTCACCGCCAGCGGCAAGGGTTCATCTCATCCCATCATACTGATCCTGGCCTCAGGTTTGAAGTGATACAGCGCACATTCGAAGATGGCAATAATCTTCATTGTGTGAATTTATGCGAAATACCTCGCAATCTATAAATCTGGATTATTCTTTTTAGGCTGCACCTGGCAGCGTCCTTCCAGTACAGGAGATCGTATGAGTGGTTTCGATAAACTGACCCTGAAAGATGGTAGTTATCTCTGGTTTAAAGATTGGGGGAGCGGACAGCCGATTGTATTCAGCCACGGCTGGCCGCTGACGTCTGATGCGTTTGAGGATCAGATGCTGTATCTGGGGTCAAAGGGATATCGGGTTATCGCCCACGACAGACGAGGCCACGGACGCTCGGCGCAACCCTGGGATGGGCACAATATGGATCAGTATGCCGACGATCTGGCAGAGCTGACGGCTCACCTTAATCTGAAAGACGCGGTGCACGTCGGACACTCGACCGGTGGCGGTGAAGTTGCGCGCTATATTGGTCGACACGGCACGCAACGAGTAGCGAAGGCGGTGCTGATTGGCGCCGTAACGCCCATCATGGTTAAGACGGACTTTAACCCGAACGGCGTGCCGCTTGAGGTGTTCGATGGTATTCGTGACGGCGTGATTAACGATCGTGGCGCATTCTTCTACGAGCTGACGGCGGCGTTTTACGGCTATAACCGTCCTGGCGCGAAGGAGTCGAAAGCGGTGCGTGAAGGCTTTGTTGAGCAAGGACTTCAGGGCTCGATTAAGGCGCTATATGACTGTATCAAGGCCTTCTCGGAAACCGACTTGCGTGAGGACCTGCGCAGAATGACCATCCCGACGCTGGTGATTCACGGCGATGATGACCAGATTGTGCCGTTTGAAACCTGCGGCAAGGTGGCGGCTGAAATTTTGCCAAACGCGGAGCTGAAGGTGTATCGCGGCGGATCGCACGGGATCTGCACCACGCACAAACATCAGATCAATGAAGATCTGCTGTCGTTTATCGAGCAATAGTATGAATTGCCCCCGAGAACCGGGGGCATTACCGCATGTTTAGTAACCGATTTTATCCAGAACGAACTGTTTGCCACAGTTGCCGGGATGCGGCTGCGGGAGCAGCGAATCTGCCGTCAATGGGTTGTTGATGCTGGCAGATTTAATCGCAATCTGCATTTCGGTCAGATAAGCCGGATTGCCGTTGCACGTTAGTTTCACTGCCTTGACACTTTCTTTGCCGAAGGCGCGGGCGACCGCATCGTCAAAGCTTGCACGGGTGACGGTTTTGCCATAGTTGGCGGCAAGGAACTGGCCGAGCGCGCTTTGTTTCACTTCGCCGTTCAGGCGCACCATTGTGCCGAAATAGGCATCCGGATCAAAACCAAAGCAGACGCCGTGTTTTGCGTACTCGTAGCGCTCGAGACAGGTGTTCCCACCGCTACCCGGCATCACCTGATTGAGTTTATTGGCGACTTCCAGCGATAAGCCGGTCTCTTCAGCGGCACATTTGCGGCTGGCTTTTGCTTCCGGCATGTTTGGAATCGGGCGGGTTGCGCAGCCAAACCGCATCCAGCGATTGTTATCGACACCACGAGAGGCAATTGAGCCCGGCAGGCCTGGCCATAATCCATGTACAGTGAGGTAATCGGCCTTGTTTACGGCCTCTTTTTGTTGCTGGCATTCCAGCGGTTCGTTGCGATTCCTATCATGCTGGCTCTGGCAAAAACCGGTTTGCCAGGAGAGTGCCAGGACGTAACGGTCGAAGTCGCCATATTGTGTAGGCTCCAGCGGGGCAGCATGAAGGCTGCCAGCGCAGAGCAGCAGCGCGCATCCTGACACAATATTCTTCCTTAACATATTCCTGACTCCACGGTTTAATTCATTTAGTGACGTTATTACATAATAAAATAAGGCGCCTTCAGGCGCCTTATTTATTTAGCCAATAAATGATTACGCGGCGACGCCGGGCACCAGAATCTCGGTGGCGATGATGACCGCGATGAGACCAATGATAACCGGCAGCGATGTGCGCTTAACCACTTCAAACGGAGATATTTTCGCCATACCGGCTACCGCTACTACCACGCCGGAGACCGGAGAGATAGTACGGCCGAGGTTAGAGGCCTGCAGCATCGGAATAGAAAGATACGCGGGGTTGACGCCGGAGGATTGCGCCAGCTTTGGAATCATCTCAACAAAAGCATAGAACGGTGCGTTACCGGAACCGGTGGTCATTGCTGCCAGCATCGTCAGTATAACCAGTACCAACATCAGTATAATGCTGGCGGAACCGAACGAGGTTGCGATGGAAATCAGGCTGTTAATAAAGCCGATAGTGCTCAGACCCTGGGCAAATACGCCCGCCGCAACCAACAGCATCACCACGCCTGCGAATGCATCAGCCATGCCGCGATAGGCAACTTCGAGGCCTGCAAACACGTTTTGGGTATTAAAGCCGCGCAGGAATTCCAGCACCGCGGCCAGCAGCATGCAGATAACCAGGATGGCAATAATATGCAGCTCCGGGCCCCATTTACCGTCAAAAATCAGTACCCCGACAATTGGCGTAAACGGCAGGATGGCATAGAAGCGAGGTGCCGTGGTGGTAATTTCACTGACATCCAGCATTTCGTGAGAAATATTCTCTTTTTTATCCAGGTAGCGCTGCCAGAAGAAATGGGTAATCGCCATAGCAATAATGGCAATGATGGAAATAGGCAGTGTGGTTTTAAACGCAAAATCAATCAACGGCATTTCTGCGGCTTTTGCCGCCAGCACCACGTCACCGGAAGTAGGGGAGAGAATAATGGCGGCGGGTGACGCACAAATAGCGGCGGCTGCACCACGGCTGATACCTACGTTAACCATCACCGGGAATAGCGTGCCCATCAGTAATACGCCAAGCCCGGTCGCTGAAGAGACGGCCAGCGACATCAGACAGGCCACAAAATAGGCGGCAATCATCAGTATATAAGGCGAGTTAATAAATTTCAGCGGCTTGGAGGTTAACTTAACGACCATATCGTTAGCGCCGATATGCGTCATATAAGCGGCAAAACCGCAGAGCATCATGATCATCATGCCGAGGTCGCCGCCGCGGCTCATCAATAAGATCTTGATATATTCAATAATATCGGTTGCAGAGTAACCGGTGCTGGTTTCACTGCTAGGTAAAATCTTGTGGCCCATCAATGCGCTGGCAATCAGTAGCAGTAAACCACCGACGAAAAGGACCCCCGTTGCAGAGTAACCTTTGATGATGTAGCGAGCCACGCCCACAATAACCACAACACCAATCAGGAGTTCAAAGAACGTTAACATTATTAACACCTATCGCCCAGTTGTAAAAATTGACGCAGTGCTGCATCAAAAGTAAGGGGTGAAATGTGCCGAAAAAAACGACAAATTTAGCTGATGAAAATCAATAAAAAGAGTAATTAAAGAAAGCGAAATGATCATTTGGTCGGTGTACTCACAAAGTGGAACATTGTCACCACAGTGAGTATAGCGTGCTGGTGGAATACTATACAGCCAGAGGAAATGAAATGTCACCTTACCATTTGTAGGGATAAAAGCCTGATAGCATCAGTTGTTGCGAAGAGGGATAGCATTCTTTTACAGGCGATTGGTGATGAGATAAAGCTGCATAAAAAACGCGCAAAATAATCCGTCATTTAATTATTAAGTATTTATTCTCATATTCCGAAAATAATATGTTAAGCATTTAGCCGATTATTATCAGAAGGCACTTTTTATTTATGGTTTTCTCGAGTCTGGACGAGAATGCTTATCGTTGGCAGTCAGTATGCATTATAATTTAGCTTAGGCCGTTAGGTTGGCTTGACAGTTTGTTTAGGAAAATTCTAATTTATAATTCAGATGAAGAAAAAAACTAAGTCGCTGCGGCGGTTAAGATATCATTAAGCTTACGTTTGATAGAATGTTCTTAATTAATCATTTTTTGGCAAGATTATCGTGTTAAAACTAAATAGATTTTTCGCACTGTTAGTAGTGATGGTAGGGTTTTTCGGTACCACTCTTTCTGCCCATGCGTCTTTTACCGGGACCATTAAGGATGGCTATAACACGCTGAGCAATAACATTGTACAGACCTGGGATGAGCCGCAGAACTACGATCTGTATGTGCCGGCGATTACCTGGCATGCCCGTTTTGCCTACGATAAAGAGAAGACGGACAAATACAATGAACGTCCCTGGGGTGCTGGTTTTGGTATCTCGCGTTGGGATGATAAAGGTAACTGGCATGGCATCTATTTGATGGCATTTAAAGACTCCTTTAATAAGTGGGAGCCGATTGGCGGCTACGGTTGGGAAGCCACCTGGCGACCGCTGGCGGACGATAATTTCCACCTCGGGTTAGGTTACACGATTGGGGTGACTGCGCGCGATAACTGGAATTATATCCCGGTACCGGTTGCACTGCCGATGGCCTCTATCGGTTATGGGCCCGCCACGTTCCAGATGACCTACATTCCCGGAACCTATAACAACGGCAACGTCTACTTCGCGTGGCTCCGTTTCCAGTTCTAAAACTGGCCTGGAGCACAGCTTACGGTAATGTCAACCCGCAAATAAAAGTTAGCGACATTTATCACTTTTTAACGAAGTTAGGCTGGACAAAACCCACGACAATTGTTGTACTGTTAACTGACACAGATTAGTGTCGTTTTTTCATATAAAGGTAATTTTGATGTCTAAGATTAAAGGTAACGTTAAGTGGTTTAATGAGTCCAAAGGATTCGGTTTCATTACTCCGGAAGATGGCAGCAAAGACGTATTCGTACACTTCTCTGCAATCCAGACCAACGGTTTCAAAACTCTGGCTGAAGGTCAGCGTGTAGAGTTCGAAATCACTAACGGTGCCAAAGGCCCTTCTGCTGCTAACGTTACCGCTCTGTAAGCGAGAATAGCAGTCAGAATTCAAAACCCGCTTAATCGCGGGTTTTTTTTATCTTTTTTCTAGCGGCTAGAGCTGAAAAGCCAGAAGGCCAGAGCGGTCATCGCAAATGAGCCCAGCAGGTTGACCGTAATATTCAGCAGCGCCCAGCTAAACTTCCCTGCCTGCAGTAAGAAGACCACTTCCGACGAGAAGGTGGAGAAGGTCGTCAGCCCCCCGCAAAAGCCCGTGGTGATGAGCAGCTTCCAGACCGGGTCTACCTGTGGTAGACGATTAAACCAGGCAAGCCCGGCACCAATGATAAACGCCCCAATCAGGTTTGCTGTTAACGTGCCCAGAGGGATGGCGTGATGCATGGGATTGAGTTTCAGGCTCAGCAGCCAGCGAGCCACGCTCCCGGTACCTCCGCCAATAAAAACGGCCAACAAAAGTTGCATCGTGCGAGTTTCCTGCCATTTTCTATTAATGGGTTCAGTTTAACGCTGAATAGATGAATCTGGCTATATACTCATCAGCATTCATCATATTGATATATTAGTAGAACCTGAGGAGTGGGGATGCGGGTAGCTGCAGGACAGTTTGCTGTCACGCCGGAGTGGCAGGTCAATGCGCAACGCTGTGTGGCGCTGATGCGCTCGGCAGCGGAGGCGGGTACGTCTTTGTTGGTGTTGCCTGAAGCGCTGCTGGCGCGCAGTGATACTGACCCTGATATGTCCGTGAAGTCGGCACAGCCGCTTGATGGCGGTTTTATGCAGCTATTAAAAGCGCAAAGCCGTAATGATTCAGTAACAACGGTGTTGACGATTCATACTCCCTCCAGAGAAGGTCGTGCGAGAAACACGCTGGTGGTGCTGCGTGAAGGAGAGGTGATTGCCCACTATCATAAACTCCACCTCTACGACGCATTTTCTATTCAGGAGTCAAAGCGGGTGGATGCCGGTGATGTCCTCCCGCCGCTGATTGAGGTTGAAGGCTATAAGGTGGGTGTGCTGACCTGCTACGATCTTCGTTTTCCAGAGCTGGCGTTGACCCTCGCGCTACAGGGGGCGGATATTCTGGCGCTGCCCGCCGCCTGGGTTCGTGGGCCGTTAAAAGAGCACCATTGGTCAACGTTGCTTGCGGCTCGTGCGCTGGATACCACCTGTTATATCGTGGCAAGCGGTGAGTGCGGGACACGGAATATTGGTCAAAGTCGGATTATTGACCCGCTGGGCGTCACTCTGGCTGGCGCAACGGCCGAACCGCAGCTGATTGTTTCTGATATTCAGCGCGAGCATCTTTTGAACGTTCGCCATCAGCTTCCAGTACTGGTGAATCGACGGTTTGCGCTACCGCAATTAACGTGACGTTTTTTTAAACAATGCTTGATTCACCTTGTTACAGATTGCTATTGTGTGCGCGCGCCAGATGACCGTTAATAAACCACAGTGATGTGGCGCATTCTGCAGCCTGTTTTTGAGAAGAAGGTATCTATGGGTGAGATTAGTATTACCAAACTGCTGGTAGTGGCAGCACTGATTGTTCTGGTGTTTGGTACCAAAAAATTACGGACTCTGGGTGGGGATCTGGGTTCAGCCATCAAGGGCTTCAAGAAAGCCATGAATGATGATGAAACCACGGCGCAAAAAAGCGCAGATGAGACCCCGGCAGAAAAACTCTCTCATAAAGAGTAAGCAGGGCAGCGTTTCACGTGGCGTGCCGATTTGCGTGCGCCATGCGCGGGTGTGAGCATCCGCGGAAGGGGCTACAGCGTAAGCACGTTGTAGCCCTTTTTCATGGAAATAACATTGCTAATATTGTCTTATTGAAACAATTTATTTCTGGTTAAGGCATAAAAAAGCCGCTTTCAGCAGAGAGCGGCTTTTTTGTTTCTGGCTACGGGCTTATTTAACTTCCATGCCTTTAGCCTGGAGATCGGCGTGGTAGGACGAACGCACGAACGGACCACAGGCTGCATGGGTAAAGCCCATTGCCAGCGCTTCGGCTTTCATCTCTTCAAATTCGTCAGGGCTAACGTAGCGTTGTACCGGCAGGTGGTGACGACTTGGCTGCAGGTACTGACCCAGCGTCAGCATGGTGACACCGTGGCGGCGCAGATCGCGCATTACTTCAATAATTTCCGCGTTGGTTTCACCCAAACCAACCATCAAACCAGACTTGGTCGGGATCTCTGGGTGGGCTTCTTTGAAACGCTCAAGCAGTTTTAATGACCAGTTATAGTCGGCACCTGGGCGAACCTGGCGATAAATACGCGGCACGTTCTCCAGGTTATGGTTGAAAACATCCGGAGGGGTTGCGGTCAGGATCTCTAACGCGCGATCCATACGGCCGCGGAAGTCCGGCACCAGGGTTTCAATCTTAATGGTTGGGCTCTTCTCACGAATTGCTGTAATGCAATCAGCGAAGTGCTGAGCGCCACCGTCACGCAGATCGTCACGATCCACAGAGGTGATAACCACATAGCGCAGCGCCATATCGGCAATAGTCTGGGCCAGTTTTTGTGGTTCGTTAGCATCCGGGGCCACCGGGCGACCGTGGGCAACGTCGCAGAACGGGCAGCGACGGGTACAGATGGCGCCCAGAATCATAAAGGTAGCGGTGCCGTGGTTAAAGCACTCAGCCAGGTTAGGGCAGGACGCTTCTTCACAGACGGAGTGCAGGCCATTTTTACGCATGGCTGCTTTGATACCCTGGATACGGGAGGAGTCTGCCGGAAGTTTAATTTTCATCCATTCCGGTTTTCGCAGCAGCGCTTCGCGCTCTGTTGCCACGTTTTTAACCGGGATAAGGGCCATTTTATCGGCATCGCGGTACTTAACACCGCGTTCCATCACAATGGGTTTACTCATAGCGTACGTGTTCCAGTTCCGAGTATCGAGGGAAAGCGTTTCAATTCAAGGGAATGTTGTATTTATCAACTATTTTTGAATTTATAGCAGGCAGTATACCATTTAAATGGGGCATAAAGCAGCCTACCGTGCCGGCAAATTGTAAAATAGTTGTTGAATAATGCTTTTTTGCCGGCTAAGGAAGGATGAGGAGCTGGAGGCTCAAAACGCCTGGTGGATGACGTTGATAATGTTTTGCATTACCGGGTCGCGCAGGCTGAGTTTGTTGTAATGCAATGAAAAGTCGACGCGTTCCTGCTGGAGCGGTTCGAAATCCAGCGTCTTCAACGGCCAGCACTGTTTGAAGATATGATAAAAGCGCAGCGGCATGATGCCTATCAGGTTGCTTGAGGCAATCAGTGACGCGATGGTGAACAGGTTGTAACTGCTTACGCTAACCTGACGATCGGGAAGCATATCGCGAATACGTTTGTACTGGTCATTTTGCCCCGCACCGTCCATCGTCAGCAGCGTGTGCTCGTACTGCATCAGCGTGTCCAGAGAAGGTTCTTCATCAACTGCCGGGTGCTCGTTGCGGCACACCAACACCAGTCTGTCGCTGAATAGCGAATGACGTCCCAGCGTGCGCGGATTGTTATGTTCGTGGTTATCGATGATGAGATCGGTCTGAAACTGGCTGAGCTGTGCGTTTGCATCCGTCACGGCAACGTTGCGCAGCAGAACCTGCGGGTAGGTCTTTTTCACAATTTGGTAGATGACCGGCATGACAATGGCGCCCACGGAGGCGGCGGTGCCGATGGTGATGACCCGCTGCTTGTCGTAGCTGCCGTTCAGGTCCAGCGCCCCAAGAATCGACTCCAGACCCTGGCTGATATATTCATGAAGATGCGTAGCATAGGCAGTTGGTGTGACACCTTGACCTTTACGAATAAAAAGGGGATCGGGGAAGAGGAGTCTAAGTTTCTGAATTGACTGACTTATCGCAGATGGGGTGAGATTCAGTATTTTCGCAGCATTTACGATGCCTTTATGCACATATACCGCTTCAAATATGGTCAATAAATTAAGATCTATATTACGTAGCGTACGGAAAATTTGTGGCGTGTCATTTTCGACATTAAGGTTGGTTTTATTTTCAGGCTTATCGTTATAATCCACACTGCTTACCCCGCATTCATTCACACCATGAATGATAGTTTATCGTAATAATAATATTATTATTCTGGACGCCACTCGATCGCAAGATAAAAACGAGATTTTTGCGTTATGAGTCAATGCATTAGTAAAGCTAATGCATTGATGTGATCTATGTTTATATGCATTTTTTTGCGCAAAATTGCGATCTACGATGCATTTTATGGCGAGAACATTCAAAAAAAATAGAGAATCATTCCCTTATTGTAAAGGGCAGCAGAAAAATATAGTGAATGGCCCAACGGATTATTGGGCCAAAATATATAATATATTAAGCGTTGATATATTCGTGAGGTGGATTGTTTAGCAGCGCTAAAAAATGGGAGACTAATCGTGGGGATATATTTTCCGGCTTCGCATCGTTAACCCATTGTGAAACCTGGGCCATTTCCATTCCCGCGTAACCACAAGGGTTAATTCTCAGGAAGGGGGAAAGATCCATGGCAATATTGAGCGCAAGACCGTGGAATGAGCAGCCTTTACGAATGCGCAGCCCCAAGGAGCAGATTTTTTTCTCGCCGACGTAAACACCCGGTGCATCGGCGCGCGGATGTGCCTCAATGCCGACTTCTGCCAGCGTATTAACGACGGTCTGCTCCAGAAGCGTCACCAGCTCTCGTACGCCTAGTTTGCGGCGTTTGAGGTTTAACAGAACGTACATCACCTGTTGACCCGGCCCATGATAAGTCACCTGACCGCCCCGATCGCTCTGAATCACCGGAATATCTCCCGGAACCAACACGTGTTCGGCTTTGCCTGCCTGGCCTTGCGTGAACACAGGCTGATGTTCAACCAGCCAGATTTCATCCAGCGTGGATTCATCACGACTATCGGTAAAATCATGCATTGCCTGAGAAATGGGTTCGTAGGGTTGCAGGCCAAGTTGACGGATCAGGAGGGTATTTAAGTCCAAAACAGCGTCTCCGCAGAGAGGGGAAATGATGGTTGCAGAGTATATCACAGGGAGAAGGGGGGAGGCGTTACCCGGCTGTGCCGGGTAACGGTGATGCGATTACAGCACCATACGGACGATTTCGATATTGCCCAGCTCTTCGTACAGCGTCTCTACCTGCTCAATGTGAGTGGCATTGATGGTAATGGACACCGAGTGGTAATTGCCTTTGCTGCTCGGTTTTATCTGCGGAGAGTAGTCACCTGGCGCATGGCGCTGTACCACTTCAACCACCAGGTCAACCAGCTCAGGTTTCGCCAGACCCATTACTTTGTAAGTAAATGGTGTAGGGAATTCAAGCAGTTCGTTCAGTTTGGTTTTCATGTCAGCTCCAGTGTTGAAAAAGAACAACTCCCGCCAAATGTGCGGGAGTTGTTTTTACTATGCATAGTATATGGGGATGGAAATCACACTTTCAAGTGGGTGATTTTTAACCAAACCAGTGGTGGAACATTAATTTAATGTAATCAATGATCTTACCGAAGAAGTTGCCTTCGGGAATTTCCTGCAGAACCACCAGAGGACGCTGATCGATGGTTTTGCCATCCAACTGGAAGTTAATAGTCCCCACAACCTGATTTTTCTGCAGTGGCGCATGCAGCTCGCTGGTGGTCAGCACGTAGCTGGCCTTCAGGTCTTTCATGCGGCCACGTGGAATGGTCAGATAAACGTCTTTATCGACGCCCAGGGAGGCGCGATCGGTGTCACCAAACCAGGCTGGCTCAGAAGCAAACTCTTTACCCGCTTTAATTGGGTTCACGGTTTCGAAGAAACGGAAGCCCCAGGTCAGCAGTTTTTTACTTTCGGTTTCACGGCCTTTGTAGGTACGACCGCCCATCACGGCAGAGACCAGACGCATCTGACCTTCGGTTGCGGAAGCGACCAGGTTGTAGCCTGCTTTATCGGTGTGGCCGGTTTTGATGCCGTCCACGTTCAGGCTGTTATCCCACAGCAGACCGTTACGGTTGAGCTGACGGATACCGTTAAAGGTGAACTCTTTTTCTTTATAGATAGTGTATTCGTTCGGTACGTCACGGATTAGCGCCTGGCCAATCATCGCCATGTCGCGTGCGGAACTGTACTGACCATCAGCGTCCAGGCCGTGAACGGTCTGGAAGTGCGTGTTCTGCAGGCCCAGCGCGGTGACGTAGCTGTTCATCAAGCCAACGAAAGCATCCTGGCTACCGGCCACGTAGTCGGCCATTGCGACGCACGCATCGTTACCGGACTGCAGGTTAATACCACGGATAAGCTGAGATACAGGAACCTGCATGCCAGGCTTCAGGAACATCAGGGAAGAGCCTTTGAATACCGGGTTGCCGGTCGCCCAGGCATCGTTGCCGATGGTGACTAAATCTGACTCTTTAAATTTACCTGCTTTCATTGCCTGGCCGATGACGTAGCTGGTCATCATTTTGGTCAGGCTCGCCGGGTCGCGACGGCTGTCAGCATTCTGCTCAGCCAGAACTTTACCGGAGTTGTAATCAATAAGAATGTAGGATTCCGCGTCAATCTGCGGAACGCCTGGGATCATGGTTTTGATGTTCAGGTCATCGGCGTGGGCAGCGGAAGACAGTGCTGCGACGGAGAGCGCCGGAATGAGTAAGCGAGCGAAAAAAGAGGTCTTCATGGTCAAAACAACGACATCCGTGATGGAGTTAAAAAGTGCCTTACTATAGCAAATGCCCCACAGACAGGCATCCGACATCGTATATGAGTTTGTTAACGACTTTTACATATACGAAGATTCGGATACCTCTGAGCGTTCTAGTTGGCGTGAGTAATAAACGATTGCAGCTGCGCTTCGCTCTGCAAACGCTGTTGTATTGTGCTGGCCGCGCTTTTGCTGCCGAACGGGCCGAGCTGAATACGCCAGACCGCGCCGTTTTGCGTGACGCGGCCCGGGACGGAAAACTGCTGACTTAAGCGCTGTTGATACTGCTGTGCACGCGTCTGATCGCTAACGGCACCCACCTGAACGACGTAATCGCCGGTGGCCGCGGCCGGGGCGGCAACGGCTGCGGCCGCTGGGGCGCTAACCGGAGCGGTGCTTGCTGGCGCACTCACCGGTGCTGCCGTCGCGGCAGGGGCGGGTGTTGGAGCCGGAGCCGGCTCTTCCAGCACGCCGCTATTTAATGGCGTTGGAGCGCCAAGGAAGCCGCCGCTTTTCACCGGTGCGCCTTCGCCGTTGTCGGCGGAGGTCAGGGTATCGTTGCTGATCGCGCGAACGTCACCCTGTGGCGCGCTGGCCTGCGGGGCGGAAGAGGCGCTGCCCATCCCGCCACTGAGGTCCGGGCGGCTCGGCAGGGCGTAGGTCTGTTTCGCTACGGTGGTACAGGCCATGCCTGGACCGGAAAGTGAACCATCCTGAGCCACAATAATCGGGTCGATACGGACCTTGGTATTGTTGGAGGTGTTCAGGCGATCTGCCGCTGCGCGAGAAAGAGAGATCACACGATCGTTGCCATAAGGGCCGCGATCGTTAATGCGTACCACGATCATTCGACCGTTGGCCAGGTTGGTGATACGCGCGTAGCTTGGGATAGGCAACGTCGGGTGCGCCGCCGTCAACTGTGTCGGGTCAAAAGCTTCACCGGAGGCGGTCAGGTTGCTGCCCGGTTCGGCATCATAAATGGCGGCGAGACCGGCCTGGCTGAAGTTTGATGGGTCCTGAACGATTTTGTATTTCTTACCGTCACGTTCATAGTCCTGATTTGCGGTTGCATTCAGGGTCTCAAAGTGCGGATCGGCCCCGCTGATTTCTACCGACGGGCCGTTACATACCGCAGGTTGTGGTGCAGAGACGGTTTTTTGCTGAACATCATCGCTCGAACAAGCCGCCAGCAGCCCTGCCGCTATGCAGATCCCAAGCCATTGCTTACGCATTGAGCACCCCTTAGACGCTTTTTGACAACATTTTTCTGTGGGTGTGTATCGACATGACGATACCAAACCCGGCCATTAGTACGATTAGGGCCGAGCCCCCGTAGCTGACCAGCGGTAGCGGTACGCCAACCACCGGTAAGATGCCACTTACCATACCAATATTTACGAAGACATAAACGAATAAAATCAACATTAAACCGCCGGCCATCACGCGGCCGAAGGACGTTTGCGCCTGAGCGGCAATCCACAGTCCGCGCATAATCAGCAGGACGTAGAGCGCCAGAAGGATAAGAATGCCGATAAGCCCCAGCTCTTCTGAAAGCACCGCGAAGATAAAGTCGGTGTGGCGTTCCGGTAGAAACTCGAGCTGTGACTGGGTACCGTGCAGCCAGCCTTTCCCGCGCAGGCCGCCGGAGCCAATGGCGATTTTAGATTGAATAATGTGGTAACCCGCGCCCAGCGGGTCTGATTCTGGGTCCATGAGCATCATGACGCGCTGACGTTGATAGTCGTGCATCAGGAAGAACCACAATATCGGGATAAAGGCAGCGACCAGCAGAACGGCAATCAGAATTAAACGCCAGCTTAAGCCTGCCAGGAACAGTACGAACAGGCCAGAGAGTGCGATCAGAATCGAGGTCCCGAGGTCAGGCTGCGCGGCAACCAACAGGGTTGGCAGGAAAATCAGTACCAGCGCAATCCCAGTGTTTTTCAACGTCGGTGGGCAGACATCGCGGTTGATAAAACGCGCCACCATCAGTGGTACCGCGATTTTGGCAATTTCTGACGGCTGGAAGCGGACGACACCCAGATCCAGCCAGCGCTGCGCGCCTTTAGAGATTGCGCCAAAGGCGTCCACCGCCACGAGCAGGATAATACAGAAGATATAGAGCCACGGAGCCCAGCCTTCGTATACGCGCGGCGGGATTTGCGCCATCACGATCATGATGACGATGCCCATCGCAATCTGGCCGATTTTTCGCTCCATCATACCCATATCCTGGCCGCTGGCGCTCCAGATAACCAGAGCACTGTAGGTCAGCAGCGCCAGCAGAATGAGCAGCATGGCGGGATCGAGGTGGATTTTATCCCAAATGGATTTTTTGTTCGGATTATCCGTCATGTTTATTGGTCCTCCGATGCGGCGGCCGCTGGGTTCTCAGCCGGTAAATCGGTGTTGTTATCGCCCAACATAATGTGGTCGAGAATTTGACGCATAATGGTACCAACTGCCGGACCCGCACCGCCGTTTTCTAAAATAATAGCGACCGCCACCTGCGGGTCGTTATACGGTGCGAACGCGGTCATTAATTTATGGTCACGCAAACGCTCTGCAATACGATGGGCGTTGTACGTTTCGTTTGCCTTCAGGCCGAAGACCTGCGCGGTACCTGACTTGGCGGCAATTTTGTACGGTGCGCTGGCGAAATATTTATGCGCGGTACCGTTGCCACGGTTGGCAACGCCAAACATCCCGTCTTTGGCAATTTCCCAGTAGCCGGAGTGAATATCGCCAATAGGAGGCTCCGGCGGCTGTATCCATGGGACTTTTTTACCATTTTCTACCGTGCTGGACAGCAGATGAGGCGTTTTGGTAATGCCGTCGTTAATCAGGATCATCAGCGCTTTACTCATCTGGATAGGCGTCGCCGTCCAGTAACCCTGACCGATCCCCACCGGAATGGTATCGCCCTGATACCACGGTTTTTTAAAGCGTTTCAGCTTCCATTCGCGCGTCGGCATGTTACCGGAACGCTCTTCCGCAAGGTCGATGCCGGTGTAATCACCGTAACCAAACTTGCTCATCCACTCGGACAGACGGTCAATACCCATATCATAGGCGACCTGATAGAAGAAGGTATCCGCGGACTCCTCCAACGCTTTGGTGACGTTCAGGTGGCCGTGGCCCCATTTTTTCCAGTCGCGATAGCGTTTTTCTGAGCCCGGAAGCTGCCACCACCCTGGGTCAAACAGGCTGGTATTGCGGTTAATCACGCCTGCGCTCATGGCGGAGACGGCCACATACGGTTTCACCGTTGAAGCTGGTGGGTAAACCCCCTGCGTCGCACGGTTAACCAGCGGTGTGTTCGGATCGTTTAACAGGCCGCTGTAGTCTTTACTGGAAATGCCATCAACGAACAGGTTTGGATCGTAGCTTGGCATAGAGACCAGCGCCAGAATGCTGCCGTTGCGTGGGTCTGTGACTACGACGGCGGCGCGGCTACCGGCGAGCAGCGTTTCGATATACTGCTGGAGCTTCAGATCAAGCGTCAGGTAGATATCGTGCCCGGCCTGCGGCGGGACTTCTTTGAGCTGGCGGATCACGCGGCCACGGTTGTTAACCTCAACTTCTTCATAGCCGGTCTGCCCGTGCAGCATGTCTTCGTAATAACGTTCGATACCGAGTTTGCCGATATCGTGGGTCGCCGCATAGTTGGCGAGCTTGCCGTCTTTATCCAGGCGGTCAACGTCTTTATCGTTAATTTTGGAGACGTAGCCGATGACGTGGGTCAGGGCGGAACCATACGGATAGAAGCGGCGCTTGTAGCCCTTAACCTCAACGCCCGGGAAACGGTACTGGTTGACGGCAAAGCGCGCCACCTGCACTTCGGTGAGGTTAGTTTTCAGCGGGATGGAGGTAAAGCGGTGTGAACGTGCACGCTCTTTTTTAAAGGCGGCAATATCATCATCGGAAAGGTCAACGACGCTGCGCAGGCCATCAATGGTCTCCTGCACGCTGTCGACTTTTTCCGGCATGATTTCCAGCTGGTAGATGGTGCGGTTAAGCGCCAGCGGCGTCCCGTTGCGATCGTAAATAATGCCGCGGCTTGGTGCGATGGGCACCAGCTTGATGCGGTTTTCGTTAGAACGCGTCTGGTAGTCGGTAAAACGAACGATCTGCAAATTGTAGAGGTTGGCAATCAGCACGCCGGTAAGCAGCAAAATTCCCAAAAAAGCGACCACCGCCCGGCGCACAAAAAGCGCGGACTCTGCCGTATAGTCGCGAAAAGAATTCTGTAGTTTCATTCGCTGCTTAATCTACCTAGGTCTCATTATTCGCGGTGGTAAGGGTGGTTGGTGGTAATACTCCACGCCCGGTACAAACTTTCGGCAACCAGCACGCGCACAAGCGGGTGTGGGAGCGTCAGCGTGGAGAGCGACCAACTTTGCTCTGCTGCGGCTTTGCATGCCGGGGAAAGGCCTTCAGGGCCGCCGATAAGCAGGCTGACGTCACGACCGTCACCTTTCCAGCGTTCCAGCTCGCGGGCAAGCTGTGGCGTATCCCAGGGTTTGCCTGGAATATCCAGCGTGACGATGCGGTTTTTTCCTGCGGCGGCGAGCATTAACTCGCCCTCTTTATCCAGAATACGTTTGATGTCCGCGTTTTTACCGCGCTTGCCGGCAGGAATTTCCACCAGTTCGAACGGCATATCTTTCGGAAAACGACGAAGGTATTCGGTAAACCCGGTTTGTACCCAATCCGGCATTTTGGTGCCGACGGCGACCAACTGCAGCTTCACAACTTAACCCCAGAGTTTTTCCAGTTCATACAGGCGACGGCTGTCTTCCTGCATGACGTGGACAATGACATCGCCTAAATCAACAACAATCCAGTCACCGGTATTTTCGCCTTCAACGCCCATCGGCAGCAAACCGGCGGCGCGGGATTCCTGGACCACATGATCGGCAATGGACATTACATGGCGGCTAGAGGTGCCAGTACAGATAACCATGCAATCAGTGATGCTGGATTTACCTTTAACATCAATGGAGATGATGTCCTGACCTTTCAAATCATCAATTTTGTCGACAACAAAATCCTGGAGTGCTTTACCCTGCAAGTGTTCCCCCTGGGGTGTGAAGATAAACAATATTAAACAGCCTGACAGTATACCCGAACTGAAAACATTATCGGGACAAAAAATCACCGAACGGGCGTTCTGGCGGGCTATCATCCCATCCCTTTACGCCGATTGCATCGCCATTTTTGTAAAACAATTTCTGTCCACAAGTGCAGGAGGGGGATGATTCTGGCTGCGGAGAATAACAGCCTGGCAATTGGTGTCAATGGGTGGACGGACGTCTGGTGAAGAAATCCGTTTTATTCCGCTTCAGGTAGCCAGATTGCTCTACTATTGAGCACCCGGAGGGTGACGAATTCCGCTGAAAAATCAATAACGCTCCACGCGCCGTGGTCGATGCGGAAATGCCACATTCCGGCCATCGGCATGCCGAGCAACAGCGCTGTCAGCAGGCTAAGTACGCCCTGGTGACTGACGATAAGTAGATGCTCATCCTGGTAGTGAGCGAGTTCGGCGGTAAATGCCGAGATGCGACGAGAAAAATCGGGAAAGCTTTCGCCGTTGGTCGGCGCGGCGTGCTGCCAGTCGGCGCACCAGGCGGCGTAGTTTTCTTTATCTTCAACCTGAAGGTCGCGGTGATGACGCATCTCCCAGTCGCCGAAAAACATTTCGTTAAGCAGCGGGTGTGGCGTGACGGGAATGTGACGATCGCCTAACAGTAGACGCGCCGTATGCTGGGTGCGCTCCAGTTCGCTGCACAGAACGCGGTCGAAGGGAACGTGATGCAGCATCTCACCGAGACGTTCAGCCTGCTTCATGCCTTTAGTGGTTAGCGGAGTAGGGGCATGGCCGCTGTATAGACCTGCTACGTTGGCTTCGGTTTCACCGTGGCGTACCAGCCAGATTTTCATCGTGCTTCCCCTTTAGCCTGGCGTTAGGCACCGTGGTGATAGAGTCCCTGATTCATGATGTAAGAGAGTACGGCCTCCGGCATCATCTCCTCGCAGGACTCGCCGCGCTCTAAGCGTTCGCGAATCAAGGTGGCGGAGACGTCAAACCACGGCGTTTCCGCGAGGTAAATTTTCCCGGCTGGCTGATTATGCAGGTCTTCGATATTGCTGGTGAGGTGGCGGTCGAGCCACTGCTGGTGTTCTTCCTGCTTCATGGTCAACGGATAGCCAGGTCGACGAGTCACCAGTAGGTGAGCGTTGTCGAGGATCGTTTCGTAACGCTCCCAGCTTGGGAAGGTAAGCAGTGAGTCCTGGCCGATGATAAAGGCGAGTGGTTGCTCTGGACCTTGCTCCTGTCGCCATTCCAGCAGCGTATCAGCCGTCCAGGACGGCGTATCACGGCGCAGTTCGCGTTCGTCGAGAACGAACAGCGGTTTGTCGGCAATGGCCAGTTCGACCATAAACTTGCGCTGTTCGCTGGTGGCTTCCGGCTGCGGGCGGTGCGGCGGCACGTTGTTGGGCATAATAATGACCCGAGACAGACCAATCAGGTTGGCCAGAATCTCTACCGGCTTAAGGTGACCGTAGTGAATGGGATCGAAGGTCCCGCCAAAAAGCGCCTGTAGTTTTGCCATATCATCCATCGATAAAAACGTCGGCCAGTGCTTTATGACAAAGCAGTAGCGACAAACTTTCCAGTTCAGCCCAGACCGACTGACCGTAATCTTGCTTAAGCGTAAGCTCCGCGTGGCTTAACAGCGTGACGGCTTGACGAAGCTGCGGCGCGCTAAGACGGTTGAGCGCATCGCCCACCATGCCACGACGGTTTTGCCAGACCCGATGCTTATCAAACAGCGAACGCAGCGGCGTGTGTACACTCTGACGTTTCAAGGTTACCAGCAACAGCAGTTCACGTTGTACGGTACGCAGCAGAATAACCGGCTCGCTGCCTTCTAATCGTAGCTGCTGCAGGATATGCAACGCGCGTTTGCTTTTACCGGCTAACAGGGCGTCGACCCAGTGGAAGGGGGTAAAGTGCGCGGCATCGTTAACGGCCTGTTCTACGCGAGGCAGCGTCAGCTTACCGTCCGGCCATAGCAGTGACAGTCGTTCCAGTGCCTGCGACAGCGCCAGCAGGTTACCTTCATAGCAGTAACACAGCAGTTGGCTGGCAGGTTCATCAAGCTGAAGGTTGTTCTGTTTTGCGCGGTTGGCAAGCCAGCGCGGCAGGTTCGCCGGTTCCGGCGTCTGACAGCTAATCTGT
Source organism: Morpho helenor (assembly GCA_029227775.1). Taxonomy (NCBI): domain Eukaryota; kingdom Metazoa; phylum Arthropoda; class Insecta; order Lepidoptera; family Nymphalidae; genus Morpho; species Morpho helenor. The sequence continues at coordinate 21,266 of JARGCU010000098.1, forward strand.
ACGGCACGGGTGGCCAGCGCGGTAAGCCAGGCGGCGTTTTCCTGCGCTTTGGTCAGCTTGTTGCCGCGAACGATCAGCAGAAGATCGTCATGCAGCAGGCCGACCAGCGTAGCGAGCTGCTCGTTAATGGCAGCATTAGGGCCGTTTTCAGGCAGCAGCAGCAGCAGCGTCTGACGGCTGGCGAACAGGCTCATCGCCTGGCACAGGGAAAAGAGCTCATGCCAGTCGGTACTGGCATCAAGCGTAAAGGTATGATGCTCAATAAAGCCTTCGCTTACGGCGGCGTGCCGTATAGCGTCCTGGCTTTCCTGAAGGAAAAGGGGGTCATTACCGAGCAGGAGGTACGCCGCGCGCAGCCCTTCGGAGAGCTGCGCGCGGAGTTGTTCTGGGTACAACCGAATCATCAGTTACCCAGAGTAGTGGAGACACGAGCGCCAGCGGCAGGTTTGTCTGCCTGATTCGCCGCGCTCTCTTTGACATCAGCAACGTGTACGCTTGGCAGCTTACGAATGAGCTGCTCCGCTGCTCTTTGGTACATCTCTTGTACGATCATGTCCTGTTCGTTGTCTTTTGCCAGCGCTTTTTGCGGGTTGTCAAAGAATGAACGGAACACTTTGGTGTTGATCGGGAAAATATCCTGACCTGGGATCAGCACCGTAGCGTTGACCGTCATCACCATCTGGTACTCAGCAGTTTGACCATTCTGGAAGACGGAAGCGGTATCCTTCTGGATGCTGGATGAGCCAAGACGCAGAGACGGCACGTCCTGACGCGTCGTGCTCTGATCAAGCACGGTAATACCGCTCGCTCTCAGCTGCTCGCGGACCGCGCGGCTCAGAGGGCCGTTAGGATCGCTGGACTGAAGAATCAATGTTTTCATATCGTCCGGTACCTGCGTAGTACTACGCAGATGCCAGCCGCATCCGGCGGTGACCAGCACCGCCAAAGATAACAACAATGTTGTCAGGTATCGCACGCTTCCTCCCGCGCTTAGCCAACGACCAGGTTAAGCAGCTTGCCCGGTACGTAAATCACTTTACGTACGGTTACGCCCTCAAGGTATTTTGCAACCAGGTGTTCCTGGCCTGCACGTTCACGCACTTGTTCTTCGGTCGCATCCACCGCAACGGTGATTTTACCGCGAACTTTACCGTTGACCTGAACGACGACCAGCGTGGTGTTTTCGACCATCGCTTTTTCGTCGGCTACCGGCCACGGTGCGTTATCGATATCGCCTTCACCGCCCAGTTCTTGCCACAACGTGAAGCAAACGTGAGGGGTGAACGGGTTGAGCATACGCACGACGGCCAGCATCGCTTCCTGAATCAGAGCGCGGTCCTGTTCGCCTTCCTGCGGTGCTTTCGCCAGTTTGTTCATCAGCTCCATAATCGCCGCGATGGCGGTGTTGAAGGTCTGACGACGACCGATATCATCGGTAACTTTAGCAATAGTTTTATGAACGTCACGGCGCAGAGCCTGTTGATCTTCGCTCAATGCATCAGTATTCAAGGCTGCAACCGGGCCACGTGCGGTGTGTTCGTAAACCAGTTTCCAGACGCGTTTCAGGAAGCGGTTAGCCCCTTCTACGCCGGATTCCTGCCATTCCAGGGTCATATCCGCTGGGGAAGCAAACATCATGAACAGACGCACGGTGTCCGCGCCGTAGCGCTCAACCATGACCTGTGGGTCGATACCGTTGTTTTTGGACTTGGACATTTTGCTCATGCCGGTATACACCAGCTCATGGCCTGCCGCGTCCTTCGCTTTTACGATACGACCTTTTTCGTCACGCTCAACGATAGCGTCAACCGGGGAAACCCAGTTACGTTCGCCGTTGACGCCCACGTAGTAGAAGGCATCTGCCAGCACCATGCCTTGACACAGCAGCTGCTTAGCCGGCTCATCAGAGTTCACCAGGCCTGCATCGCGCATCAGTTTGTGGAAGAAGCGGAAGTAGAGCAGGTGCATGATGGCGTGTTCGATACCACCGATGTAGATATCAACCGGCAGCCAGTAGTTTGCCGCTTTAGAATCCAGCATGCCTTCCTGATACTGCGGGCAGGTGTAACGCGCGTAGTACCATGATGATTCCATAAAGGTATCGAAGGTGTCGGTTTCACGCAGCGCAGGCATACCGTTAACGGTGGTTTTTGCCCACTCTGGATCGGCTTTGATCGGGCTAGTAATGCCGTCCATGACGACATCTTCCGGCAGAATAACTGGCAGCTGATCTTCTGGAGTTGGCAGCACGGTGCCGTCTTCCAACGTTACCATTGGGATTGGTGCACCCCAGTAGCGCTGACGGGATACGCCCCAGTCGCGCAGACGGTAGTTAACTTTACGTTCGCCAACGCCCATTGCAGCCAGTTTGTCAGCAATCGCATTGAAGCCGTCTTCGTAGCTCAGACCGTCGAACTCGCCGGAGTTGAACAGGGTGCCTTTTTCAGTCAGCGCCTGCTCGGAGAGATCGGGCTGGCTGCCGTCGGCTGCAAGGATAACCGGCTTAATGTTCAGACCGTATTTGCTGGCAAATTCATAGTCGCGCTGATCGTGACCAGGAACGGCCATTACTGCGCCAGTACCGTACTCCATCAGCACGAAGTTTGCAGCCCAGACCGGAATGGCTTCGCCAGTCAGTGGGTGAATTGCTTTAAAGCCGGTGTCGACGCCTTTTTTCTCCATGGTCGCCATGTCGGCTTCAGCCACTTTGGTGTTGCGGCATTCATCGATAAAAGCAGCCAGGGCTGGGTTGTTCGCAGCAGCCTGCTGTGCCAGCGGGTGGCCCGCAGCAACGGCCAGGTAGGTGCAACCCATAAAGGTATCTGGACGAGTGGTGTAAACGGTCAGCTTGTCGGCGTAGTCGTTAACGTCAAAGGAGATCTCAACCCCTTCGGAACGGCCAATCCAGTTACGCTGCATCGTTTTCACGGTGTCAGGCCAGTGATCCAGATTGTCCAGATCGCTCAGCAGTTCGTCGGCGTAAGCGGTGATTTTGATAAACCACTGCGGGATCTCTTTACGCTCAACTTTGGTATCGCAGCGCCAGCAGCAGCCGTCGATAACCTGTTCGTTCGCCAGTACGGTCTGGTCATTCGGGCACCAGTTCACCGCAGAGGTCTTCTTGTACACCAGCCCTTTTTTGTACAGCTCGGTGAAGAACTTCTGCTCCCAGCGATAGTATTCCGGGGTGCAGGTGGCCAGCTCGCGGCTCCAGTCATAGCCAAAGCCCAGCATTTTGAGCTGGTTTTTCATGTACGCGATGTTGTCGTAGGTCCATGGCGCTGGCGCGGTGTTGTTTTTTACCGCGGCGCCTTCAGCTGGCAGGCCGAACGCATCCCAGCCGATTGGCTGCAGAACGTTTTTGCCCAGCATGCGCTGATAGCGAGCAATCACATCACCGATGGTGTAGTTACGGACGTGGCCCATGTGTAGTCGACCAGAAGGATAGGGTAGCATCGACAGGCAGTAATACTTCTCTTTGCTCTCGTCTTCAGTAACTTCAAATGTGCGCTTCTCATCCCAGTGAAGCTGGACTTTCGATTCTATCTCTTCCGGGCGGTATTGCTCTTGCATGGCAGCCAGTGATCCTATTTTCAATACAGCTACAAATGTAGCCAATAGACGTGGTATTTCAGATCCGCATAGCATAGCCCAAACGTTCACGTCAAAACAGCCTTTCGCACATTATGGCGGCGAAAAGCTCTGGGTGACTTTTATCAACTCTGTGGCAAAGCTGGCAAAGCATAAAGTAAATAACGGCTATTATTAGAAGAGGTTAACTGGCTGGGAGAGGAAACAATGAACAAGGTTGCTCAAATTTACCGTGAATTGGTTGGTTCGCTAACTGAACGTCTGCGCAATGGTGAACGTGACATCGATGCCCTGGTCGCACAGGCGCGGGCGAAGGTCGCACAAACCAGCGAGTTAACGCGCACTGAAATTGATGAACTGCTGCGCGCCGTGCGTCGTGACCTCGAAGAGTTTGCGATGAGCTACAGCGAAAGCCAGGAAGAGGATTCCGACAGCGTGTTTTTGCGGGTAATTAAGGAGAGTCTCTGGCAGGAGCTGGTGGATATTACCGATAAAACGCAGCTGGAGTGGCGTGAGGTTTTCCAGGACTTGAACCATCACGGGGTGTATCACAGCGGGGAAGTGGTGGGGCTGGGCAATCTGGTGTGTGAGAAGTGTCACTACCATCTGGCGGTGTATACGCCGGACGTGCTGCCGCGCTGCCCGAAGTGCGGGCATGACCAGTTCCAGCGTCGGCCGTTCGAGCCGTAATTGGCATTCCCGGCGGCGCTTCGCCGGCCTACAAGCGAAGCGCCGCCGGGGCAGGTTCAACGGTAAAACGCTAACCGCTCCGCCAACAGGTCAACAAACGCCTCACGGTCAACATCTACCATGACCGTCGCATTCGGTTTGTTCCCCGTCAGGAAGTAATAATCCACCACCGTCATCCCTTGGGTATATTTCCCCTGGGTCTCTACGCCGACCCAGCGCTCAACGGTGGTGAAAATCTCCGGCTTCAGCAGCCAGGCGATGGTGCACGGGTCATGCAGTGGCACACCGACAAAGCCCCATTTTTCGTCTTTGTGGTATTCCATAAAGAAGTCGAGCAGCTCGGCAACAATGGTTGAAACCGGGTTGCCAATGGCGCGAAAACGCTCGGTATCGGCGGCGTGGATCTGCGCTTTATGGGTCACATCAAGTCCAGCCATGACAACCGGAATACCCGACTGGAAGACGATTTCTGCCGCTTCTGGGTCAACGAAGATATTGAACTCGGCGGCTGGCGTCCAGTTACCCAGGCTCATTGCGCCGCCCATAATAACGATGCGGGCGATTTTCGCGTGCAGCTCAGGATGGCTGTTTAGCAGCAAGGCCACGTTGGTTTGCGGGCCGGTAGAGACAATCGTCACCGGCTGCGGGCTTTCACGCAGGGTTTTGGTCATCAGCTCAACGGCGGTGCACGGCTGTGGCGCGAACGAAGGTTCCGGCAGCGCCGGGCCATCAAGCCCGCTTTCTCCGTGCACGTTATCGGCAATAATCAGCTCGCGCATCAGCGGCTTCACCGCGCCGCCAGCGACAGGGATATCTGGGCGATTCAGCAGCGTCAGCATGCGCAGTACGTTATGCAGCGTTTTGTCAGGCGTCTGGTTTCCGGCGGAAGAGGTGATGGCTTTCACCTCCAGTTCAGGTGAGGCAAGAGCGAGAACAATGGCGATCGCATCGTCATGACCCGGGTCGCAATCGAGAATAATCGGCTGTGCCATAGCGGTTCCTTTTCAGCATTATTTTGTGACAAGGGTAAAGCTTGAATGGAGCAAGGGACGAGAATCGAGACGTCAAAGCGTGACGCAGAGCGCAAAAGGGTAGCCCGGCGCCGCTTCGCTCGGCCGGGCTACATCAGGAGAGTTAGTGCAGGATTTTGGCGAGGAAATCTTTTGCGCGGTCAGATTTCGGGTTGGCGAAGAAGGCCTCTTTGTCGGCATCTTCAACAATCTTGCCTTCATCCATAAAGATGACGCGGTTGGCCCACTTTGCGGGCAAAGCCATTTCGTGGGTCACCACCATCATGGTCATCCCTTCGTGGGCTAGTTCCACCATGACGTCCAGCACTTCGTTGATCATTTCAGGATCGAGCGCCGACGTCGGTTCATCAAACAGCATCGCCACCGGATCCATGCACAGGGCGCGGGGCGATTGCCACGCGCTGCTGCTGGCCGCCGGAGAGCTGTGCCGGGAACTTGTTGGCATGCGCGGAAAGCCCTACGCGCTCAAGCAGCTTTAAGCCTTTGTCGCGGGCGCGGCTTTATCGCGCTTCAGCACTTTCACCTGCGCCAGCGTCAGGTTCTCGATGATAGACAGGTGCGGGAACAGCTCGAAGTGCTGGAACACCATGCCGACGTGAGAACGCAGCTTTGCGAGGTCGGTTTTTTTGTCGTTAACCCTGGTGCCGTTCACCAGGATTTCGCCCTGCTGTACCGGTTCCAGGCCGTTAACGGTTTTAATCAGCGTGGACTTGCCGGAGCCGGACGGCCCACATACCACCACCACTTCACCTTTTTTCACTTCCGTGGAGCAATCGGTCAGCACCTGAAAGTGACCATACCATTTAGAGACGTTTTTCAGGGTAATCATTATACGGTCCTTTTCTTCAAGTAGCTGACCAGCAGCGAGGCGCTAAGGCTAATCACAAAATAGACAAAACCAGCAAACAGGATCATTTCCACCTGAGTCCCGTCACGCTCACCAATCGTGGAAGCGGTACGGAAGAAGTCGCGAGGCTTCAGGACGTATACCAGCGAGGTATCCTGGAACAGGACAATCCCCTGGGTTAACAGCAGCGGTACCATGGCGCGGAAGGCCTGCGGCAGAATGATGAGCTTCATTGACTGCCAGTGGGTCATCCCCAGCGCCAGCGCGGCGCTGGACTGCCCGCGCGAAATGCTCTGAATGCCCGCACGGATAATCTCGGAGTAGTAGGCGGCTTCAAACATCGAGAATGCCACCATCGCGGAGATCAGGCGGATATCGCTTTTCGGCGACAGCCCGAGCACGTTTTGCAGGAAGCCCGGCACAATCAGGTAGAACCACAGCAGCACCATCACAGCGGCACGGAGCGGAAAACGTTGACGTAGGCTTGGCAAACCAGGCAACGGGTTTAAACGCCGACAGACGCATCACCGCCAGCAGCGTACCCCAGACGATACCGATGATAATCGCCGTGACGGTAATTTTGAGGGTGATAACCAGACCTGCCAGCAGGTAAGGCATCGACGGAACAATCGAACTCTCAGTCAAAATCGTACATTATTTACCTCCAGATTGCCTGGCAGGCGGATTTTGCGTTCCACCAGCGCCATCACCAGCATAATCACGGCGTTAATGAAGACGTAGGCGAGGGGTGATCGCCGTAAAAGATTCCCAGGCGTGCGCGGAGTAGTCCAGCAACTTGCCCGCCTGCGCGGCCATATCCACCAGACCAATCGTGGAGGCGATGGCCGAGTTCTTCACCAGGTTCATCATCTCGGAGGTCATCGGCGGCACAATCACGCGATAGGCGTTTCGGCAGCAGTACGTAGCGGTAGGTTTGCGGCAGGGTCAGGCCCATCGCAAGACCGGCGTTCTTCTGCCCACGCGGCAGCGACTGAATGGCGGCACGGCACCTGCTCGCAGACGCGGGGCGGCAGTGAACAGACCCAGACAGATCATCGAAGAGAGGAAGAACTGAATGTTCGGATCCAGCTCCGACTTAAACCACATGCCGAGGTTTTCCGGCAGCAATTCCGGCACCACAAGATACCAGGTAAAGAACTGCACGATCAGCGAACGTTACGGAATAGTTCAACGTAGCAGGTACCAAGTGAGGATAAAAAGCGGTTAGGAACGGTACGCAGAATACCGAACAGTGAGCCGACGAGGAAAGCAATAATCCAGGCGGTAATCGAGAGTGCGACGGTGACCTGGAAACCGCTCCAGAGCCAGCCGAGATAGGTGGTGTTGCCGAATGGGGCCTGTTGTAAAAAGATTCCCCAGTTCCAGGTCTATTGACATAATGAACTCCAGAAAAAAAAAGGGTAGCAGTACGACCTGCTACCCTCGAAGATTGTTGAACAGCGTTTTGCGGTATTCAGGCCAGCTAGTGGGGAACGACCACCTGACGTATAGTCTGTCCGTGCTGAACCACAATCGAGAGGGCAGATTTATCCGCCCCATTTTTTTAATTAGTTAAGTGCTTTGTCGTTTGGCGTTTTGAACAGCGCTTTCATCTCTTCTGACAGCTCAAAGTTCATGTTCAGGTTTTTCGGTGGAATTGGGTTTTTGAACCACTTATCAAACCATTTCGCCGCTTCGCCTGAAGTCTGCGCCTGTGCGATGGTGTCATCCATCAGCTTTTTGAAGTCCGGGTCATTCTTACGCAGCATACAGCCGTAAGCTTCCTGAGACTGCGGCTTGCCGACGATCTCCCAGTTGTCTGGTTTCTTGGCTTTCGCACGTTCACCGCCAGCAGGGCATCATCCATCATAAACGCCACCGCACGGCCGCTTTCCAGCGTACGGAAGGAGTCGCCGTGGTCTTTGGCGCTGATGATGCGCATATTCATTTTTTGCTCGTCGTTCAGCTTGTGCAGCAGAATTTCAGAGGTGGTACCGGAGGTCACAACTACCGCTTTGTCTTTCAGATCCGGGAAGTCTTTAATCGGGGCCGCCTTTTTTTCACCAGCAGACGCGTACCGACGACGAAGATGGTGTCGGAAAACGCAGCCTGTTTCTGGCGCTCAACGTTGTTGGTGGTGGAACCACACTCAAAGTCGAAGGTGCCGTTTTGCAGCAGTGGAATACGGTTTTGAGAAGTGATTGGAATCAGCTTCACGTCCAGTTTCGGGTTGTTGAGCTTTTTCTTGATAGCGTCAACGATGGCGTTGGAGTAGTCCTGAGAGTAACCGACCACTTTCTGCTGGTTGTCGTAGTAGGAAGAACGGCACAGATGATTCACGGTGGCCTACGACGATAACGCCGTTTTTAGCAATTTTATCCAGCGTCGATTGCTGCGCGGCATCGGCGGCAGGCTGTGCGTCTTCTGCATGCGCCAGGCCAGCGGTCACACCCATGACCAGCATGGCGGCGGCCAGTTTACGTAATTGCATATCCAACTCCTTTATCCTCTGCATCCGCAAAGATGCATTGATACCCATTGTGATTGTTGTGTTGTTTTCGCTGCGTCTTTAGCGTGCAGCGTTATGTGTGTTTGTTAGCATTTAGTTTGGCTTAATGTAAAGATTTTGCTGCTTTATTGTTTATTTTTGCGAGGCGCCCCGCACCGTTTTGAGGCAAAAATCGCAGTTTGCACAATAATGGTGCCACCGATGTCGTGTTGTGGTGCAACCTGGTTGCGCCGATCGGGGATATGCAGCCTCTTGATTATATTAAGCAATTGGCGTGCCAGAATGGGAGTTTGGGAAGGAGAGGGAGCGTGTAGGCCAGATAAGCGTAGCGCCATCAGGCGCAATACTGCACGGTTGCCGGATGGCGGCGTACCGCCTTATCCGGCCTACAGTCGATGGTGCACTATTTTATTTGCGGCGCTGGCGCAGGCTCATCACCAGCGCACCAAAACCAAACAGCGCGGTAATTAGCCACACGGTCCAGTCACCGGTTCGCGCATAAGGCGTTAAGCCGGTGGTTGGCGTCACTTTGGTGGTCAGAACCTGACGCGTGAACTGCGGGATCATCGCCTGAATTTCACCGCGTGGGCCAATTACGGCGGTAATACCGTTGTTGGTGCTGCGCAGTAACGGACGCGCCAGTTCCAGCGCGCGCATGCGTGCCAATCTGGAAGTGCTGCCACGGGCCGATGGACTTACCAAACCATGCGTCGTTAGAGATAGTCAGCAGGAAGTTGGTGTCCGGGCGGAAGTTGTCGCGCACCTGCTGGCCGAGAATAATCTCGTAGCAGATTGCGGCGGTCAGCTTCAGGTTATTGCGCCTGCCAGCTGAGGCTGGACGTAAGGGACCACGGCTGAATGACGACATCGGCAGGTCAAAGAACGGCGCGAGTGGGCGCAGAATCGACTCCAACGGCACAAACTCACCAAACGGTACCAGGTGGTTTTTGTTGTAGCGATTGGTCGACTCGTAGCTGTACGGGCTGTCTTTGCCCAGCGTGATGATGGTGTTGTAGGTGTCGTAGCGATTCTGCTTATTGAGGCGTGAGTCGACGATACCGGTAATCAGCGTGCTGTCTTTGGCGCGCAGTAAATCATCCATCATGCTCAGGAAGCGCTGTTGGTTGATTTCCAGGTCCGGGATAGCGGATTCAGGCCAGATAATCAGCTGCGACTTGCCCATCACCTGCTCGGTGGCATCGAGGTAAATTTTCAGCGTATTCAGCAGCTCTTTTTCGTCCCACTTCATTGCCTGCGGAATATCGCCCTGCACCAGCGAAACCTGGGTGGTTTTATCGGTTTGCAGGGTATACCACTGGATATAGCGTAGCGGGAACGGCAGGGCGAAGAGAACGACGCCAACGACCAGCGGACGCCAGCTGCGGGTCACCAATGCCAGCACTAACAGGCCCGCTTACGGCCATCAGCAGGAAGTTGATGGCCTCCACGCCCATCAGCGGCGCCAGCCCCTTTCAGCGGGCCGTCAATCTGGCTGTAGCCAAACTGTAGCCACGGGAAACCGGTCAGCACCCAGCCGCGCAGGTACTCGGTGATTTGCCAGACAACCGGCGCGGCAATGGCAACGCGAACCCAGTTGGTCTTCGGCCACAGGCGCGACAGAATGCCGGCAAACAGCCCGGTATACAGCGACAGGTAAGCCGCGAGCAGCACCACGAGGAAGACGTTGACCGGGCCCGGCATACCGCCAAACTGCGCGATGCTGACGTATACCCAGTTAATGCCGGTACCAAACAGGCCAAAGCCCCAAAAATAACCAATGGCGGCGGCCTGCACGGGGCGACGGTTAAGCGTCAGCGCCTGCAGCCCAAACAGCGAAACAATCGCCGCAGGCCAGATGTCATAGGGAGAAAAAGCCAGCGTACCGCTGGCTCCGAAAAGTAGCGCCAGCAGCAGACGAATGCGCTGGCGTTCAAGCAGTGAGGCAAAGGCCATGAAGGTTATTCATCCAGTTTCGGTTGTGGGGAATCGTCCGGAATTTTAACGTGAACCTGAATAATACGACGGCTGTCCGCCATAGCGACCTTGAACTGGTAACCATCGATGTCGATGGTTTCACCACGGGCTGGCAGATGGCCAAAGGCCTGCATCACCAGACCGCCCAATGG
>JARGCU010000099.1:0-2500 GCA_029227775.1 Morpho helenor
CAAATAGAGAACCGAACGGTGTGATTCGGAGATTCTAATATGGGATAACACGGAGGCGCGCGCGCGCTTTCACGCATACACCACTCGTGAATTAATCACTCTCTCTAAACGACCGTTAATGTAACGTTGAAAGCATTCAACATGAATTACGAACTAACGCATTTTCAACGTATAATAATACTTCAGAATAACAAATTATGATGTTAATAATCCGAAGACAATACGCTGACACGCGAGTCCGTCGGTCGGCACAGTGTTTTGTTTTTCGTCAGGGCGGGAGTGCTTTGACAACGACGTGGGACGGGCGTTTCGTATTGTGTTTCGTCGCGCTCTAATATAAAATTAAAAAAAACACAACATAAACAACAACATTAACACAAACCCACATAACGTCGTCGTTCGTCACCGTCGCCGCATACGATCGCTTCGTCAGTAGCGACCCACCCATGCGACTGCGCGGCGGCCGACGTGACATTCGGTCATATACATATATGCGTGTGTGTGTGTACACACACACACACACACACACACACACACACACACACACACACTAACCTGACCTGACCTGACCTTGACCTTGACCTACCCAATGTTGCCTACTATGCATGCATGCATGCAGGCATGCATGCATTATTATTATTGTTTGTCCATATATCCCTATGTAAAACGCATAAAACTTTAAAACTACGCAACAGATTTTGATGCGGTTTTATTTAATAGATAGAGTTATTCCAGAGGAAGGTTTGTACTTATAATAACATTCAATACGGAGTAGAGATAGATATATTGTAATTTTTGAGGTTACTGTAAATAATTAATTTTTTTTTTTTTTCGCTTACATTGCAAACGCAGGCTAAATAAACCCTACGAGATTTAACAAAATGATGTACTAAGTATTTGTACACCTTGAAAAGGTCTACAGAAATATCCGCGATGGTATATGTCCATCTCTTATGGATAGCTCACGGTAGCATTTTTTTTTTTTTTTTTTTTAGGATAGGTTAGGTTAGGTTAGGTTAGGTTAGGTTAGGTTAGGTTAGGTTAGGTTAGGTTAGGTTAGGTTAGGTTAGGTTAGGTTAGGTTAGGTTAGTGTGTGTGTGTGTGTGTGTCTAACCTAACCTAACCTAACCTAACCTAACCTAACCTAACCTAACCTAACCTAACCTAACCTAACCTAACCTAACCTAACCTAACCTAACCTAACCTAACCTAACCTAACCTGACCTTGACCTGAACTTGACCTTGATCTTGACCTTGACCTACCAAATGTTGCCTACTATGCATGCATGCATGCAGGCATGCATGCATTATTATTATTGTTTGTCCATATATCCCTATGTAAAACAGCATGTAATTTAAGTGAACATTTTCATTGAGATATTACATTGAGATTTAAAATGCCGAATCTTTTAAGAGTTTGTTTTGAAGACATTCTGTAATTAATTGTAAAAATAAAACACATAGGGAAAATGTAAAAGTGAATAAGTAAACTTACACTGACTGACATTGGATATACATATATATTTTATACCCGTGCGAAGCAGGAGCAGGCCGCTAGTACTAGATTAGGCGGACTAACTGTACCCTGTAGTGAAGGCCTGTAGTTAAGGCGGTTTTCAGACTTCGGTGTATTATCGTTGTATTAACCCATTTTTTTTTTATTTATTTTTTTTCTCCCCATTCGTTGCGTTAGCGTTTTGAATAGATATCGGATTGGAAAAGCTTATGGCCATTTCGATGCTCTGTCGATGATCGTCGGTAAGTGGCGGTAGCCTTCCGTAATAGCAAGCACGAGTGAGCGGCTTGTGATCTGCGTAGATTATTAATCTTCCTCCTTTACAAACATACGACGAAAATGTGCACGCAGGTGCTATATTTTTGTTGAGCTACAGCAAAAGCTTAACATTTTTTGTAAAAAATCCAAGTGGCCCCCAGCGCCGGCTTGAAATTTTTTGTTGCGGGACTCCTCCTTTCTACGTCTTGCTTTCATTGTTGGAAACTTCGTTTCGCTTCTTCTGTCCGTTGAATTTTTTTTCTTCTTGTCATAAATTTTTGAATTGTCATAAATTTTTGTATTGATTGAGCTCCATTTGATGGTGCGCTGCGTAGGTGATGCCTCACCTATGAAAGTTTATCATTCCCATAAAATGTCGTAATAATCTTGAATTGTTTGAGGTAATGGGTATTATTACGTCAGAGTTTGAATCCTCTCTTCAAGTAATTAATTTAATTTAAATTAATTTATGTATATTTCAACATTCACAACATATAATGTTCAAACAGATGCCTTCAATGTATAACAAGCCCGTGCGTGTATAACGCTCATAACGAACGACAACTACATTAAAATTAATAATATAAAGTACTTTTTAAGCTGCCAAAAAAAAAAAAACAAAAAGAAAAAGAAAAAAATATATAACCGCGCAGCTGCGCACGTTATCATGTCGCTTTATTATCCTGGCCGGTGATAAATTCGACTGTCGGCATTACACATACCGAA
>JARGCU010000099.1:10000-20000 GCA_029227775.1 Morpho helenor
TGTCGGCCCACCTCGACACTCAACGAAGAGCACCGCGATAGGATTTTGATATTGAACCGGCGTATTACCGCCGGCTCACCGACGATATGCTCCGCAGACGTGTCAGTATCACCGCGGATGCGGTGCACCGACAGCGCGGCGCACAAATGCAACTACGAGCTTTTTAACCGCAACAATTTTAGTATACGCTATTGGAGCTGGAATTACCGCGGCTGCTGGCACCAGACTTGCCCTCCAATTGTTCCTCGTTAAAATATTTAAAGTGTACTCATTCCGATTACGAGGCCTCGTAAGAGTCCCGTATCGTTATTTTTCGTCACTACCTCCCCGTGCCGGGAGTGGGTAATTTGCGCGCCTGCTGCCTTCCTTGGATGTGGTAGCCGTTTCTCAGGCTCCCTCTCCGGAATCGAACCCTGATTCCCCGTTACCCGTGACAACCATGGTAGTCGCATAAACTACCATCGAAAGTTGATAAGGCAGACATTTGAAAGATGCGTCGCCGGTACTGGACCATGCGATCGGCAAAAGTTATCCAGATTCATCAAAATTAACGACTTCGGACGCGAGGCCCTCCGTCGATTGGTTTTGATCTAATAAAAGCACTCGTCCCATCACTGGTCAGAGTTCTGATTGCATGTATTAGCTCTAGAATTACCACAGTTATCCAAGTAACCGAGTAAGATCTAAGGAACCAAAACTGATATATTGAGCCATTCGCGGTATCGCCTTAATACGGCTTGCACTGAGACATGCATGGCTTAATCTTTGAGACAAGCATATAACTACTGGCAGGATCAACCAGGGAGCAATAACTCTAGACTACGCCTAGGTACGATCGCGTCCGTCGTCGATGACGAGGAGGACGCGACGTTGCCCTCGGAATATTTTTATTATTTCACACGTACGTCGTGCATATATAACACCACGCGCGCGCGATACATTAGAGGACACGACAAAAAAAAAAAAAAAAAATTTAATTAATTTCATCATATGTCCCTCGTTCGAAAGTTCTAGAATACGAGATCGATTTACACGTCAATATAAAAGCGTCCAACGCGTACGTGAACTATCAAGATCGTCGCCCGGTAATGGAGAGATCTCTATTTTATATATCCGATGTGTGTCAAAAAATTTTGTTTTGCCCGCTCGCAAATATTATACGATATTCGCGAGCGGGACGGAAACGTACACATTTATATTTTATATGCGTTCATTGCGCGGCGAGACCGATTATCCACAAATAGAGAACCGAACGGTGTGATTCGGAGATTCTAATATGGGATAACACGGAGGCGCGCGCGCGCTTTCACGCATACACCACTCGTGAATTAATCACTCTCTCTAAACGACCGTTAATGTAACGTTGAAAGCATTCAACATGAATTACGAACTAACGCATTTTCAACGTATAATAATACTTCAGAATAACAAATTATGATGTTAATAATCCGAAGACAATACGCTGACACGCGAGTCCGTCGGTCGGCACAGTGTTTTGTTTTTCGTCAGGGCGGGAGTGCTTTGACAACGACGTGGGACGGGCGTTTCGTATTGTGTTTCGTCGCGCTCTAATATAAAATTAAAAAAAACACAACATAAACAACAACATTAACACAAACCCACATAACGTCGTCGTTCGTCACCGTCGCCGCATACGATCGCTTCGTCAGTAGCGACCCACCCATGCGACTGCGCGGCGGCCGACGTGACATTCGGTCATATACATATATGCGTGTGTGTGTGTACACACACACACACACACACACACACACACACACACACACTAACCTGACCTGACCTGACCTTGACCTTGACCTACCCAATGTTGCCTACTATGCATGCATGCATGCAGGCATGCATGCATTATTATTATTGTTTGTCCATATATCCCTATGTAAAACGCATAAAACTTTAAAACTACGCAACAGATTTTGATGCGGTTTTATTTAATAGATAGAGTTATTCCAGAGGAAGGTTTGTACTTATAATAACATTCAATACGGAGTAGAGATAGATATATTGTAATTTTTGAGGTTACTGTAAATAATTAATTTTTTTTTTTTTTCGCTTACATTGCAAACGCAGGCTAAATAAACCCTACGAGATTTAACAAAATGATGTACTAAGTATTTGTACACCTTGAAAAGGTCTACAGAAATATCCGCGATGGTATATGTCCATCTCTTATGGATAGCTCACGGTAGCATTTTTTTTTTTTTTTTTTTTTAGGATAGGTTAGGTTAGGTTAGGTTAGGTTAGGTTAGGTTAGGTTAGGTTAGGTTAGGTTAGGTTAGGTTAGGTTAGGTTAGGTTAGGTTAGGTTAGTGTGTGTGTGTGTGTGTGTCTAACCTAACCTAACCTAACCTAACCTAACCTAACCTAACCTAACCTAACCTAACCTAACCTAACCTAACCTAACCTAACCTAACCTAACCTAACCTAACCTAACCTAACCTGACCTTGACCTGAACTTGACCTTGATCTTGACCTTGACCTACCAAATGTTGCCTACTATGCATGCATGCATGCAGGCATGCATGCATTATTATTATTGTTTGTCCATATATCCCTATGTAAAACAGCATGTAATTTAAGTGAACATTTTCATTGAGATATTACATTGAGATTTAAAATGCCGAATCTTTTAAGAGTTTGTTTTGAAGACATTCTGTAATTAATTGTAAAAATAAAACACATAGGGAAAATGTAAAAGTGAATAAGTAAACTTACACTGACTGACATTGGATATACATATATATTTTATACCCGTGCGAAGCAGGAGCAGGCCGCTAGTACTAGATTAGGCGGACTAACTGTACCCTGTAGTGAAGGCCTGTAGTTAAGGCGGTTTTCAGACTTCGGTGTATTATCGTTGTATTAACCCATTTTTTTTTTATTTATTTTTTTTCTCCCCATTCGTTGCGTTAGCGTTTTGAATAGATATCGGATTGGAAAAGCTTATGGCCATTTCGATGCTCTGTCGATGATCGTCGGTAAGTGGCGGTAGCCTTCCGTAATAGCAAGCACGAGTGAGCGGCTTGTGATCTGCGTAGATTATTAATCTTCCTCCTTTACAAACATACGACGAAAATGTGCACGCAGGTGCTATATTTTTGTTGAGCTACAGCAAAAGCTTAACATTTTTTGTAAAAAATCCAAGTGGCCCCCAGCGCCGGCTTGAAATTTTTTGTTGCGGGACTCCTCCTTTCTACGTCTTGCTTTCATTGTTGGAAACTTCGTTTCGCTTCTTCTGTCCGTTGAATTTTTTTTCTTCTTGTCATAAATTTTTGAATTGTCATAAATTTTTGTATTGATTGAGCTCCATTTGATGGTGCGCTGCGTAGGTGATGCCTCACCTATGAAAGTTTATCATTCCCATAAAATGTCGTAATAATCTTGAATTGTTTGAGGTAATGGGTATTATTACGTCAGAGTTTGAATCCTCTCTTCAAGTAATTAATTTAATTTAAATTAATTTATGTATATTTCAACATTCACAACATATAATGTTCAAACAGATGCCTTCAATGTATAACAAGCCCGTGCGTGTATAACGCTCATAACGAACGACAACTACATTAAAATTAATAATATAAAGTACTTTTTAAGCTGCCAAAAAAAAAAAAACAAAAAGAAAAAGAAAAAAATATATAACCGCGCAGCTGCGCACGTTATCATGTCGCTTTATTATCCTGGCCGGTGATAAATTCGACTGTCGGCATTACACATACCGAACTTTCTAAGAAATTCGTTCTTTTGTTTACAAACTTTTTTACCATTATTTATTCGCAATATATGAATGAAATATATAGTTTAAAAAAAAAAAAAAAAGTACAACAAATTTAATAATGGTGGTGCAGCCAGAGACGTCACACGAAAATAACAGAGCACTATACGCGACAGCGATCAAATGATTTCCTTCTTTTTTTTTTTTTTCTTTTTTCTTTTTTATTATAATATACATATTATACTACTCTCCATTTAACGACAACTCAGTATAACGTCAAATATATGCACAGATGCACAGTCCCTTGATGGGGGTTAGGTTAGAGTTATAGGTAGAGTTCGCACTGTATACACGCGTACAAGATTAACTAATTTAAATATTAAATACTAGCGGCCTGCCCCTGCTTCGCACGCGGGTATGTAGCCCATGTCACACACGGTGAAAAAAAATTATTAAAATCGATCCAGCAGTTTTGATTCATTCATTACATACTTACTGTCCGTGGCCGGCAAGCGTTAAATTTGGAGATGAACAATTTCCCTCTCCCTGTCTGTCCCCTGTCCCCTGTTCCCTGAAGATTTACTGCTATCTTTGGAATAAGAAAAATTCATATAGTTGTATATATTTGCTCATTTATTTTTACATTTTTCCCTATATATTAATTTACATAGATATATGTATATATGTATACATGTACCATCGCGGACCTTTTGTGTAGACCTTTTCAAGTTGTACAAATACTTTGTACATCAATTTTTGCGTTTGCAATGTGAGCGTAATAATTATTTTATAACATGAAAATATTTTTTTTTTTTTTTTTTTTTTTTTTTTTTTTATGTAAAAAATTTACAGTATTTCTCTACTCTGGTATTGAAGAATGTATATATGTATGTATGTATGTATGTATGTATGTATGTATGTATGTATGTATGTATGTATGTATGTATGTATGTATGTATGTATGTATGTATGTATGTATGTATGTATATTTATTTTAAAAAAAGAAAATTGCGTAGTTTTAAAGATTTATACATACATAGGGATGGATATATTGACTTACAAGAAAAAAAAAAAAAGAAAATGTAACTTTAATATTCCTTCTGATATTCGTTTACCCCCCCTTAGACCTTTGATAGTTTGACACATATTAATAGGCGCTTACATATGTATACTTACTATTTCGTGGGGTTAATCACATATGGTTATTGAGATTGAGATAACGGAAAATCAAACTGTTCTTTTTGTTTAGTCTGCAGTCGTCGTGACGTGTTCGTGTATTGGAAAAATTACTTCCTCCTAGGATACACTTATGGTATGATGTTTCTATCATCGCGTGTGCGTGATAGATAATCTACACTTGTGCGTAAAAACAAACAATCGCAGCGGCCGTCCGTTCGCGTATAGAATCGCTTATAGAAGCGGATCAGGAGGATCGTCCTCGGACGAATCCACCTGGCGTAGGGCTGAGTCTCAACAGATCGCAGCACGACGCTGCTCTACCGAGCACAACACCCCGCCAGGAACGTAAGTCGTCTACAGACTATTCCGAGCCCCGACATCGAACTGAGTCAAATTCGAAACTTACGACGCCATGGTGCACGTGTTAAGACCGCTCGCACCGATCGTCGCGTTCCAAATGGGCTTCGACGTCGCACCTTACGCGAGATAAAGCGCGACTAGTAAAGTCACATTGTTTGTAGCCTCCCGACTCTCGGGGCTCCACAGTGAGCATATCCTTGCCGGATTCGGCTAGGCTGGCTTCGGCCTTAGAGGCGTTCAGGCATAATCCCGCGGATGGTAGCTTCGCACCACCGGCCGCTCGGCCGAGTGCATGAACCAAATGTCCGAAACTGCGGTTCCTCTCGTACTGAGCAGTATTACTATCGCAACGACAAGCCATCAGTAGGGTAAAACTAACCTGTCTCACGACGGTCTAAACCCAGCTCACGTTCCCTTTTGATGGGTGAACAATCCAACGCTTGGCGAATTTTGCTTCGCAATGATAGGAAGAGCCGACATCGAAGGATCAAAAAGCAACGTCGCTATGAACGCTTGGCCGCCACAAGCCAGTTATCCCTGTGGTAACTTTTCTGGCACCTCTTGCTAAAAACTCTTTATACTAAAGGATCGATAGGCCGTGCTTTCGCAGTCCCTATGCGTACTGAACATCTGGATCAAGCCAGCTTTTGCCCTTTTGCTCCACGCGAGGTTTCTGTCCTCGCTGAGCTGGCCTTAGGACACCTGCGTTATTCTTTGACAGATGTACCGCCCCAGTCAAACTCCCCGCCTGGCAGTGTCCTCGAACCGGATCACGCGGGAGTTGTGAGGCGACGAGCGTCGCCGCCACGCCGCCACTCTGCACGCTTGGAACGAAACACCGTACGCCCGCCGATATAATCGACCGCGCACCGCTTCCGCCCAACCGAGTAAGTAATGAAACAATGAAAGTAGTGGTTTTTCAGCGACGACCGCGAACGATCTCCCACTTATGCTACACCTCTCATGTCTCCTTACAATGCCAGACTAGAGTCAAGCTCAACAGGGTCTTCTTTCCCCGCTGATTCTCCCAAGCCCGTTCCCTTGGCTGTGGTTTCGCTAGATAGTAGATAGGGACAACCCACCACCTCCCATGGCCCCACCAACCTCGCGGTTATATGGGCCGAATCGTGGGAGACCGCGCTGGTACTTGCTCAAGGCGTGTTCCCGGCGCAGTTTCTTGACTCCCTACAAGTTCTTTAATCTTTTCCTTGTCCCTTACTCGCACTCTCCCCGTTCTGGGGCTGACGTACACAATTACAGCTTGCACTGCTAGCCGGAGTCGCTACGAGCGGTCCGATTTTTTACGACTATGCCACCCATGGGCAAACTTCCTGAGGCGATTGAAATTGGCCTCTGTAGCCACGAGATCCCGGTAGTAGACCGGACCTACTTCGGCGCAGACGATACCCTCCAACATTCGCTGCCTAAGGTCCTCATACTGCTCGCATTCCCACAAGACGTGATGTCTTGTTTCTTCCACTCCGCATTCACACATACTATCATCACACAAACGCATTTCATGCAAACGCGCCCTAAAGCAGCCATGACCCGTCAAAATCTGCGATGTTTCATAGTCCGGAGACACCCATTGCTCCATGAGTCTCACGGCCACGTCCGGGAAGAATTGACTGAGGTCCCTTCCTTTTTCTTCAACGGCCCAACGTTCCTGCCAAAGATCAATGATCGACCTGTGAATTTTGCGCTTCCATCCACTATTTCCCTCATCGACCAACTTTGGTCGCGCCTCCTCAATCCTCGCAGCACGGAGCACCTCCAGGTCTGCGGGAAAAACACCCGCAAGCACCGCCAGCGCGGCCGAACTGGTAGACCGATACGCTTTTGTTAGCAGAATTAAGGAGGGCCTCTGCGCTCTAATCAGGTTCGACCGAACTACATGTAGCCTAACACGTTCCATCCAGCATACTGCAGCATATGTTACAATTGGCACAAAGGTTCCATAGTATATGGTCCGTAGGGCCGGATACCGGACGCCACCAGTTGAGGTCGAGACGCGTGACATCTTGCCAAAACTACTCGACCCCCGCTCAGCAATAATCCGCGCGTGCTTCGCAAAGGATAGACACGGGTCAATTACGACCCCTAGCACTGTGGTATCCGACACCGTCCTGATCGAGATACCATCAATTTTGACTACCGGTGGTCGGCCCAGCAGTTTCCCTTTTAAGGTCATCATTCGCGATTTATTGGGAGCAAATTTAAGTCTGTTGCGATGGCCCCATTCCTCAATGAGCCTTATAGAAGTCGCTGCGGTAGACTCTATGGCGCGACGCGAGTTTGCCTCGATCAGAACGGTGACGTCATCCGCATAGGCTATTAGTTTTACCCCTCCAGGGAACGGCAGACGAAACACGTCATCCAGCAAAACATTCCACAATGTGGGCCCCAGCACTGAGCCCTGGGGACATCCCATTGTCAACGTCTTCCTGGACGTGTGGTTCCCTACGTAAAGGCCGGCACTCCGATTGACGAAATAATCGGATAGCATCCTGTAGATGTTGCTCGGACAGCCTCCCCTCTTGGCTTTCAATAGGATCATAGGCCACCAGGCATTATCAAAGGCGCCAGAAATGTCTAAGAAAATCCCCTGAACGTATTTAAATTCCGAGCTTCTGCACGTACTCAAGATTGCTTGCAAAGCACTGGCCGTTGATTTCCCCGAAGTGAACCCATGCTGCGAGGAAGAGATACCCCTAGCTATTGCCGGTGCGCACAGAAGGATAATGCGCTCTAAAATTTTCCCAAAGACGGATAGAAGGGTAATCGGCCTGTAGGCCCCCGGATCTGTAAGTGGTTTATCATTTCCCTTTGGCAAGACAATGAGCCGTCCTTCCTTCCAGATTGACGGAAACACACCCTGCAACACGCACTCCGCGTACACTCTGTGAAATTCCACAGAAGCCACGGACCATACCTTACGCACCATACGCGCAGTGACCCCGTCTATCCCCGGAGCAGTGTTAGGCAATGTCTTAACTATGTTCCACAGACATTCGGGACTAGGTGGAGGCGCGGAGCGACTTGATGGTATAACTGATGCTGCAATCCGGACTTGTCTATGGTATTCGTTATCCTTAGACAAATCGTCATCAGGACAAAGGGCGCGCAACAAACATTCTGAAGCCTCCTCGACACTTCCGGGAAAACTGTTGGCGTAGCACACCCCACTTACTACGTTAGCAGGAGGCCGATATCTTCCGGCAGAAACACGATATGCTTGACCCCAAGGGTCAAGGTTCCCAGACTCTGCTCTACTGCGATGAAAGTCGGTCTGCGTCTCCACCATCAGCTGCCTGTACAGGCGCCGCTTGACGTGAAAAGCTTCCCTAGCCACTTCCTCAGCCATTCCCCCAGACCTCCTCTTTCGCTGCCAGGCACCCCTGAGGCGACACACCTGTTTCCGCATTGATTCAAGCTCCTGGTTCCACCATTCAAATCCCCTTTTATTCTTATCCCTACGCCTGCCGAGGTGAGCCTTCGCAGCCTGCACTATGGCACGCGAAAATACGCTCGCCACAATTCCCGCTGAACGGGAAAAGTCCAACGCACCCATACTAAGCGATACCGCTGCACCAAAGCGAGCCCAGTCACCTCCGTTCACCCGAAACTTCATCGGCATTTCCGCTTCTGTGCCTCGAAAATTATCACGAAGAGGCAGCGATCGTCCCTCCTCCAGTGTGTACGTAATAAGTCTGTGATCACTGGACGAAACTGCTACGTGGACGATCCAGTTTTTTAACGCTACACAGCGTGCAGATAGGGTCAAATCTATCTTTGACTCGCCATTGGGGCCGCAAAATGTGGCCGGCTGGTCCGGTTGATTGTGGATAATTAGGTTATGTGAGTACACAAAGTCCTCCATAGATCGACGCCTATACTCAACTACGTGGCCACGGCCTATATAGTGTCTTTCGTCACTGAACCACATCGGTGAGTGTGCGTTGGCGTCTACTCCAATGATTAATTTCCTGCCACCACCGACCCTTGCGATGACACGTTCTAAATTTGCCAAGTGTGTATCAATGGCGTCAGAGTACTGAAAGTACGCAGATGCAAGAACCACCTCAGTGCCTTTTTCTGTGCGCAACGCAGCCACCAAGCAGTGGCTCGTGCATAAGTCGGGCAGAAGCGCCACACTGACCCTGTTATTGGCCACATAAAGGCCAGCTTTAGGCATTGTACCAAACTGCAGAAGCCCCAGCTCAGGTTGTGCCTGAGAGTACTGTTCTTGGACAAGAACAACGTCCAGACACAACTGCCGAGCCAGAGCGGGAAGCTCGTTCGTGGCGACCTCACCCCCGCCGAGGTTCACCTGTCCAACTCGTAGGTCACTAAGACCCATAATTTGTAATAGTAACGGCCCTTTCTTCAGCGTAACGGCGCGCTGGGCAAGATTTATGAGTAGATAGGGACAGCGGGAATCTCGTTAATCCATTCATGCGCGTCACTAATTAGATGACGAGGCATTTGGCTACCTTAAGAGAGTCATAGTTACTCCCGCCGTTTACCCGCGCTTGCTTGAATCTCTTCACGTTGACATTCAGAGCACTGGGCAGAAATCACATTGCGCCAACACCCGCGAGGGCCATCGCAATGCTTTGTTTTAATTAGACAGTCGGATTCCCCTTGTCCGTGCCAGTTCTGAGCTGACCGTTGAACGGCGGTCGTACAGAACCGCGCCGATCGCGCACGAGACGAAACCGACGCGGCCTTACGG
>JARGCU010000099.1:22500-27500 GCA_029227775.1 Morpho helenor
AAAAAAAAAGGAGGCAGACGCGATATCCGTCAGCTCGACGGCGCCGTCAGCCGCGCCCTCTGGCGCGACGACGGCGCCGTCGCGCTCTTCCGGACGTCGAGTCCGCCTACGGTGCGGGCGTCCGTACTGTGTCGCACGCGCACACCCTTAGCGCATTTTCTTCGAGCTCGAATAGATCAGCCGGTCGTGCGGCGGGTCAGGTGCCGGAGGGACGCGACGCCGCGACGCCGCGCCCCACCGCCCGGACGCGGGCACCTCGCGGGCTATACTCTACCGCGCCACCGGGGGTATCGCGTCGTACCGACACGACCGCCCAGGTCGCAAACGGAGGGTTCGCCCGATCGGTCCCGGTCAGGCGGGCGGGCGCGCGCGCTCTCGCGCTTTTCTTTTTAATTAAAAAAAAAAGCTAAGTCGCTCGCGTCCCAGCCCGACGGAGACCCGCGCGCTCACGCACACGCTGAACTACTGAACTGAATATTTGAACGGACCGTCGCGCGTTCGCGCGCCGGATGGCCGTCATCGTGTCCTCCCCCCCTACCGCAGTCCTGACGGTCTCCCGTCGGGCGCAGAGGCGAGGAGGGCAGTGTGGTGTATGTTTTTATTCAGCCGGCCCTCAGACAGGAGTGGTCCTGGATGTTTCTCCACGGACCGCAATGTGCGTTCGAAATGTCGATGTTCAAATGTGTCCTGCAGTTCACACTATGACGCGCAGTTAACTGCGTTCTTCATCGACCCGCGAGCCAAGTGATCCACCGTCCAGGGTGATTGTTTCCTTGCATTTTCATACAAGAATTATAATATATAAGTTTGTCGCATGCGCGGCCACCGCTCGCGCGGCGCGTTGCATTTTCTTTTACGTTCCAATTTATTCGTGCGAATTGAATGGAACCATTTATAATTATCTTTGTTGTTGTCAATGATGATAACGATTTATCGCGATCGCGTAGCACCCGTAAGGTGAAACGTTACACGCAATTTCACGTTAATGATCCTTCCGCAGGTTCCCCTACGGAAACCTTGTTACGACTTTTACTTCCTCTAAATGATCAAGTTTGGTCAACTTCCCAGCAACGCCGACGGCCGTCAAGCCACCGCGTGTCGGTCCGAAGACCTCACTAAATCATTCAATCGGTAGTAGCGACGGGCGGTGTGTACAAAGGGCAGGGACTTAATCAACGCGAGCTTATGACTCGCGCTTACTAGGAATTCCTCGTTTATGGGGGATAATTGCAAACCCCAATCCCCAGCACGAAGGAGTTTCAACGGGTTGCCCGGGCCTCTAGGCCAGGGAGAACATGCTGATTCCTTCAGTGTAGCGCGCGTGCGGCCCAGGACATCTAAGGGCATCACAGACCTGTTATTGCTCAATCTCGTGCGCCTCGAAGACGCCGGTCCCTCTAAGAAGAATTTTAATACGCCGCCAGTGAGTTGCGCGACCGAAATCGCGCACACCTAAATGACGACGCCTATTTAGCAGGCTAGAGTCTCGTTCGTTACCGGAATTAACCAGACAAATCGCTCCACCAACTAAGAACGGCCATGCACCACCACCCACCGAATCAAGAAAGAGCTGTTAATCTGTCAATCCTTCCGGTGTCCGGGCCTGGTGAGATTTCCCGTGTTGAGTCAAATTAAGCCGCAGGCTCCACTCCTGGTGGTGCCCTTCCGTCAATTCCTTTAAGTTTCAGCTTTGCAACCATACTCCCCCCGGAGTCCAAAATCTTTGGTTTCCCGGAAGCTGCCCGCCGAGCCATTGTAGTAACGTCGGCGGATCGCTAGATGACATATTTACGGTTAGAACTAGGGCGGTATCTAATCGCCTTCGAACCTCTAACTTTCGTTCTTGATTGATGAAAACACCTTTGGCAAATGCTTTCGCTGATGTTCGTCTTGCGACGATCCAAGAATTTCACCTCTAACGTCGCAATACGAATGCCCCCAGTTATCCCTATTAATCATTACCTCGGAGTTCTGAAAACCAACAAAATAGAACCGAGATCATATTCTATTATTCCATGCACGAAATATTCAAGCGGCATTTTGAGCCCGCTTTGAGCACTCTAATTTGTTCAAAGTAAAATTGTCGGCCCACCTCGACACTCAACGAAGAGCACCGCGATAGGATTTTGATATTGAACCGGCGTATTACCGCCGGCTCACCGACGATATGCTCCGCAGACGTGTCAGTATCACCGCGGATGCGGTGCACCGACAGCGCGGCGCACAAATGCAACTACGAGCTTTTTAACCGCAACAATTTTAGTATACGCTATTGGAGCTGGAATTACCGCGGCTGCTGGCACCAGACTTGCCCTCCAATTGTTCCTCGTTAAAATATTTAAAGTGTACTCATTCCGATTACGAGGCCTCGTAAGAGTCCCGTATCGTTATTTTTCGTCACTACCTCCCCGTGCCGGGAGTGGGTAATTTGCGCGCCTGCTGCCTTCCTTGGATGTGGTAGCCGTTTCTCAGGCTCCCTCTCCGGAATCGAACCCTGATTCCCCGTTACCCGTGACAACCATGGTAGTCGCATAAACTACCATCGAAAGTTGATAAGGCAGACATTTGAAAGATGCGTCGCCGGTACTGGACCATGCGATCGGCAAAAGTTATCCAGATTCATCAAAATTAACGACTTCGGACGCGAGGCCCTCCGTCGATTGGTTTTGATCTAATAAAAGCACTCGTCCCATCACTGGTCAGAGTTCTGATTGCATGTATTAGCTCTAGAATTACCACAGTTATCCAAGTAACCGAGTAAGATCTAAGGAACCAAAACTGATATATTGAGCCATTCGCGGTATCGCCTTAATACGGCTTGCACTGAGACATGCATGGCTTAATCTTTGAGACAAGCATATAACTACTGGCAGGATCAACCAGGGAGCAATAACTCTAGACTACGCCTAGGTACGATCGCGTCCGTCGTCGATGACGAGGAGGACGCGACGTTGCCCTCGGAATATTTTTATTATTTCACACGTACGTCGTGCATATATAACACCACGCGCGCGCGATACATTAGAGGACACGACAAAAAAAAAAAAAAAAAATTTAATTAATTTCATCATATGTCCCTCGTTCGAAAGTTCTAGAATACGAGATCGATTTACACGTCAATATAAAAGCGTCCAACGCGTACGTGAACTATCAAGATCGTCGCCCGGTAATGGAGAGATCTCTATTTTATATATCCGATGTGTGTCAAAAAATTTTGTTTTGCCCGCTCGCAAATATTATACGATATTCGCGAGCGGGACGGAAACGTACACATTTATATTTTATATGCGTTCATTGCGCGGCGAGACCGATTATCCACAAATAGAGAACCGAACGGTGTGATTCGGAGATTCTAATATGGGATAACACGGAGGCGCGCGCGCGCTTTCACGCATACACCACTCGTGAATTAATCACTCTCTCTAAACGACCGTTAATGTAACGTTGAAAGCATTCAACATGAATTACGAACTAACGCATTTTCAACGTATAATAATACTTCAGAATAACAAATTATGATGTTAATAATCCGAAGACAATACGCTGACACGCGAGTCCGTCGGTCGGCACAGTGTTTTGTTTTTCGTCAGGGCGGGAGTGCTTTGACAACGACGTGGGACGGGCGTTTCGTATTGTGTTTCGTCGCGCTCTAATATAAAATTAAAAAAAACACAACATAAACAACAACATTAACACAAACCCACATAACGTCGTCGTTCGTCACCGTCGCCGCATACGATCGCTTCGTCAGTAGCGACCCACCCATGCGACTGCGCGGCGGCCGACGTGACATTCGGTCATATACATATATGCGTGTGTGTGTGTACACACACACACACACACACACACACACACACACACACACACACACACACACACACACACACTAACCTGACCTGACCTGACCTTGACCTTGACCTACCCAATGTTGCCTACTATGCATGCATGCATGCAGGCATGCATGCATTATTATTATTGTTTGTCCATATATCCCTATGTAAAACGCATAAAACTTTAAAACTACGCAACAGATTTTGATGCGGTTTTATTTAATAGATAGAGTTATTCCAGAGGAAGGTTTGTACTTATAATAACATTCAATACGGAGTAGAGATAGATATATTGTAATTTTTGAGGTTACTGTAAATAATTAATTTTTTTTTTTTTTCGCTTACATTGCAAACGCAGGCTAAATAAACCCTACGAGATTTAACAAAATGATGTACTAAGTATTTGTACACCTTGAAAAGGTCTACAGAAATATCCGCGATGGTATATGTCCATCTCTTATGGATAGCTCACGGTAGCATTTTTTTTTTTTTTTTAGGATAGGTTAGGTTAGGTTAGGTTAGGTTAGGTTAGGTTAGGTTAGGTTAGGTTAGGTTAGGTTAGGTTAGGTTAGGTTAGGTTAGGTTAGTGTGTGTGTGTGTGTGTGTCTAACCTAACCTAACCTAACCTAACCTAACCTAACCTAACCTAACCTAACCTAACCTAACCTAACCTAACCTAACCTAACCTAACCTAACCTAACCTAACCTAACCTGACCTTGACCTGAACTTGACCTTGATCTTGACCTTGACCTACCAAATGTTGCCTACTATGCATGCATGCATGCAGGCATGCATGCATTATTATTATTGTTTGTCCATATATCCCTATGTAAAACAGCATGTAATTTAAGTGAACATTTTCATTGAGATATTACATTGAGATTTAAAATGCCGAATCTTTTAAGAGTTTGTTTTGAAGACATTCTGTAATTAATTGTAAAAATAAAACACATAGGGAAAATGTAAAAGTGAATAAGTAAACTTACACTGACTGACATTGGATATACATATATATTTTATACCCGTGCGAAGCAGGAGCAGGCCGCTAGTACTAGATTAGGCGGACTAACTGTACCCTGTAGTGAAGGCCTGTAGTTAAGGCGGTTTTCAGACTTCGGTGTATTATCGTTGTATTAACCCATTTTTTTTTTATTTATTTTTTTTCTCCC
>JARGCU010000099.1:35000-40000 GCA_029227775.1 Morpho helenor
TGCCCGGGCCTCTAGGCCAGGGAGAACATGCTGATTCCTTCAGTGTAGCGCGCGTGCGGCCCAGGACATCTAAGGGCATCACAGACCTGTTATTGCTCAATCTCGTGCGCCTCGAAGACGCCGGTCCCTCTAAGAAGAATTTTAATACGCCGCCAGTGAGTTGCGCGACCGAAATCGCGCACACCTAAATGACGACGCCTATTTAGCAGGCTAGAGTCTCGTTCGTTACCGGAATTAACCAGACAAATCGCTCCACCAACTAAGAACGGCCATGCACCACCACCCACCGAATCAAGAAAGAGCTGTTAATCTGTCAATCCTTCCGGTGTCCGGGCCTGGTGAGATTTCCCGTGTTGAGTCAAATTAAGCCGCAGGCTCCACTCCTGGTGGTGCCCTTCCGTCAATTCCTTTAAGTTTCAGCTTTGCAACCATACTCCCCCCGGAGTCCAAAATCTTTGGTTTCCCGGAAGCTGCCCGCCGAGCCATTGTAGTAACGTCGGCGGATCGCTAGATGACATATTTACGGTTAGAACTAGGGCGGTATCTAATCGCCTTCGAACCTCTAACTTTCGTTCTTGATTGATGAAAACACCTTTGGCAAATGCTTTCGCTGATGTTCGTCTTGCGACGATCCAAGAATTTCACCTCTAACGTCGCAATACGAATACCCCCAGTTATCCCTATTAATCATTACCTCGGAGTTCTGAAAACCAACAAAATAGAACCGAGATCATATTCTATTATTCCATGCACGAAATATTCAAGCGGCATTTTGAGCCCGCTTTGAGCACTCTAATTTGTTCAAAGTAAAATTGTCGGCCCACCTCGACACTCAACGAAGAGCACCGCGATAGGATTTTGATATTGAACCGGCGTATTACCGCCGGCTCACCGACGATATGCTCCGCAGACGTGTCAGTATCACCGCGGATGCGGTGCACCGACAGCGCGGCGCACAAATGCAACTACGAGCTTTTTAACCGCAACAATTTTAGTATACGCTATTGGAGCTGGAATTACCGCGGCTGCTGGCACCAGACTTGCCCTCCAATTGTTCCTCGTTAAAATATTTAAAGTGTACTCATTCCGATTACGAGGCCTCGTAAGAGTCCCGTATCGTTATTTTTCGTCACTACCTCCCCGTGCCGGGAGTGGGTAATTTGCGCGCCTGCTGCCTTCCTTGGATGTGGTAGCCGTTTCTCAGGCTCCCTCTCCGGAATCGAACCCTGATTCCCCGTTACCCGTGACAACCATGGTAGTCGCATAAACTACCATCGAAAGTTGATAAGGCAGACATTTGAAAGATGCGTCGCCGGTACTGGACCATGCGATCGGCAAAAGTTATCCAGATTCATCAAAATTAACGACTTCGGACGCGAGGCCCTCCGTCGATTGGTTTTGATCTAATAAAAGCACTCGTCCCATCACTGGTCAGAGTTCTGATTGCATGTATTAGCTCTAGAATTACCACAGTTATCCAAGTAACCGAGTAAGATCTAAGGAACCAAAACTGATATATTGAGCCATTCGCGGTATCGCCTTAATACGGCTTGCACTGAGACATGCATGGCTTAATCTTTGAGACAAGCATATAACTACTGGCAGGATCAACCAGGGAGCAATAACTCTAGACTACGCCTAGGTACGATCGCGTCCGTCGTCGATGACGAGGAGGACGCGACGTTGCCCTCGGAATATTTTTATTATTTCACACGTACGTCGTGCATATATAACACCACGCGCGCGCGATACATTAGAGGACACGACAAAAAAAAAAAAAAAAAATTTAATTAATTTCATCATATGTCCCTCGTTCGAAAGTTCTAGAATACGAGATCGATTTACACGTCAATATAAAAGCGTCCAACGCGTACGTGAACTATCAAGATCGTCGCCCGGTAATGGAGAGATCTCTATTTTATATATCCGATGTGTGTCAAAAAATTTTGTTTTGCCCGCTCGCAAATATTATACGATATTCGCGAGCGGGACGGAAACGTACACATTTATATTTTATATGCGTTCATTGCGCGGCGAGACCGATTATCCACAAATAGAGAACCGAACGGTGTGATTCGGAGATTCTAATATGGGATAACACGGAGGCGCGCGCGCGCTTTCACGCATACACCACTCGTGAATTAATCACTCTCTCTAAACGACCGTTAATGTAACGTTGAAAGCATTCAACATGAATTACGAACTAACGCATTTTCAACGTATAATAATACTTCAGAATAACAAATTATGATGTTAATAATCCGAAGACAATACGCTGACACGCGAGTCCGTCGGTCGGCACAGTGTTTTGTTTTTCGTCAGGGCGGGAGTGCTTTGACAACGACGTGGGACGGGCGTTTCGTATTGTGTTTCGTCGCGCTCTAATATAAAATTAAAAAAAACACAACATAAACAACAACATTAACACAAACCCACATAACGTCGTCGTTCGTCACCGTCGCCGCATACGATCGCTTCGTCAGTAGCGACCCACCCATGCGACTGCGCGGCGGCCGACGTGACATTCGGTCATATACATATATGCGTGTGTGTGTGTACACACACACACACACACACACACACACACACACACACACACACTAACCTGACCTGACCTGACCTTGACCTTGACCTACCCAATGTTGCCTACTATGCATGCATGCATGCAGGCATGCATGCATTATTATTATTGTTTGTCCATATATCCCTATGTAAAACGCATAAAACTTTAAAACTACGCAACAGATTTTGATGCGGTTTTATTTAATAGATAGAGTTATTCCAGAGGAAGGTTTGTACTTATAATAACATTCAATACGGAGTAGAGATAGATATATTGTAATTTTTGAGGTTACTGTAAATAATTAATTTTTTTTTTTTTTCGCTTACATTGCAAACGCAGGCTAAATAAACCCTACGAGATTTAACAAAATGATGTACTAAGTATTTGTACACCTTGAAAAGGTCTACAGAAATATCCGCGATGGTATATGTCCATCTCTTATGGATAGCTCACGGTAGCATTTTTTTTTTTTTTTTTTTTAGGATAGGTTAGGTTAGGTTAGGTTAGGTTAGGTTAGGTTAGGTTAGGTTAGGTTAGGTTAGGTTAGGTTAGGTTAGGTTAGGTTAGGTTAGGTTAGTGTGTGTGTGTGTGTGTGTCTAACCTAACCTAACCTAACCTAACCTAACCTAACCTAACCTAACCTAACCTAACCTAACCTAACCTAACCTAACCTAACCTAACCTAACCTAACCTAACCTAACCTAACCTGACCTTGACCTGAACTTGACCTTGATCTTGACCTTGACCTACCAAATGTTGCCTACTATGCATGCATGCATGCAGGCATGCATGCATTATTATTATTGTTTGTCCATATATCCCTATGTAAAACAGCATGTAATTTAAGTGAACATTTTCATTGAGATATTACATTGAGATTTAAAATGCCGAATCTTTTAAGAGTTTGTTTTGAAGACATTCTGTAATTAATTGTAAAAATAAAACACATAGGGAAAATGTAAAAGTGAATAAGTAAACTTACACTGACTGACATTGGATATACATATATATTTTATACCCGTGCGAAGCAGGAGCAGGCCGCTAGTACTAGATTAGGCGGACTAACTGTACCCTGTAGTGAAGGCCTGTAGTTAAGGCGGTTTTCAGACTTCGGTGTATTATCGTTGTATTAACCCATTTTTTTTTTATTTATTTTTTTTCTCCCCATTCGTTGCGTTAGCGTTTTGAATAGATATCGGATTGGAAAAGCTTATGGCCATTTCGATGCTCTGTCGATGATCGTCGGTAAGTGGCGGTAGCCTTCCGTAATAGCAAGCACGAGTGAGCGGCTTGTGATCTGCGTAGATTATTAATCTTCCTCCTTTACAAACATACGACGAAAATGTGCACGCAGGTGCTATATTTTTGTTGAGCTACAGCAAAAGCTTAACATTTTTTGTAAAAAATCCAAGTGGCCCCCAGCGCCGGCTTGAAATTTTTTGTTGCGGGACTCCTCCTTTCTACGTCTTGCTTTCATTGTTGGAAACTTCGTTTCGCTTCTTCTGTCCGTTGAATTTTTTTTCTTCTTGTCATAAATTTTTGAATTGTCATAAATTTTTGTATTGATTGAGCTCCATTTGATGGTGCGCTGCGTAGGTGATGCCTCACCTATGAAAGTTTATCATTCCCATAAAATGTCGTAATAATCTTGAATTGTTTGAGGTAATGGGTATTATTACGTCAGAGTTTGAATCCTCTCTTCAAGTAATTAATTTAATTTAAATTAATTTATGTATATTTCAACATTCACAACATATAATGTTCAAACAGATGCCTTCAATGTATAACAAGCCCGTGCGTGTATAACGCTCATAACGAACGACAACTACATTAAAATTAATAATATAAAGTACTTTTTAAGCTGCCAAAAAAAAAAAAACAAAAAGAAAAAGAAAAAAATATATAACCGCGCAGCTGCGCACGTTATCATGTCGCTTTATTATCCTGGCCGGTGATAAATTCGACTGTCGGCATTACACATACCGAACTTTCTAAGAAATTCGTTCTTTTGTTTACAAACTTTTTTACCATTATTTATTCGCAATATATGAATGAAATATATAGTTTAAAAAAAAAAAAAAAAGTACAACAAATTTAATAATGGTGGTGCAGCCAGAGACGTCACACGAAAATAACAGAGCACTATACGCGACAGCGATCAAATGATTTCCTTCTTTTTTTTTTTTTTCTTTTTTCTTTTTTATTATAATATACATATTATACTACTCTCCATTTAACGACAACTCAGTATAACGTCAAATATATGCACAGATGCACAGTCCCTTGATGGGGGTTAGGTTAGAGTTATAGGTAGAGTTCGCACTGTATACACGCGTACAAGATTAACTAATTTAAATATTAAATACTAGCGGCCTGCCCCTGCTTCGCACGCGGGTATGTAGCCCATGTCACACACGGTGAAAAAAAATTATTAAAA
>JARGCU010000099.1:45000-50000 GCA_029227775.1 Morpho helenor
GGCGCCGTCAGCCGCGCCCTCTGGCGCGACGACGGCGCCGTCGCGCTCTTCCGGACGTCGAGTCCGCCTACGGTGCGGGCGTCCGTACTGTGTCGCACGCGCACACCCTTAGCGCATTTTCTTCGAGCTCGAATAGATCAGCCGGTCGTGCGGCGGGTCAGGTGCCGGAGGGACGCGACGCCGCGACGCCGCGCCCCACCGCCCGGACGCGGGCACCTCGCGGGCTATACTCTACCGCGCCACCGGGGGTATCGCGTCGTACCGACACGACCGCCCAGGTCGCAAACGGAGGGTTCGCCCGATCGGTCCCGGTCAGGCGGGCGGGCGCGCGCGCTCTCGCGCTTTTCTTTTTAATTAAAAAAAAAAGCTAAGTCGCTCGCGTCCCAGCCCGACGGAGACCCGCGCGCTCACGCACACGCTGAACTACTGAACTGAATATTTGAACGGACCGTCGCGCGTTCGCGCGCCGGATGGCCGTCATCGTGTCCTCCCCCCCTACCGCAGTCCTGACGGTCTCCCGTCGGGCGCAGAGGCGAGGAGGGCAGTGTGGTGTATGTTTTTATTCAGCCGGCCCTCAGACAGGAGTGGTCCTGGATGTTTCTCCACGGACCGCAATGTGCGTTCGAAATGTCGATGTTCAAATGTGTCCTGCAGTTCACACTATGACGCGCAGTTAACTGCGTTCTTCATCGACCCGCGAGCCAAGTGATCCACCGTCCAGGGTGATTGTTTCCTTGCATTTTCATACAAGAATTATAATATATAAGTTTGTCGCATGCGCGGCCACCGCTCGCGCGGCGCGTTGCATTTTCTTTTACGTTCCAATTTATTCGTGCGAATTGAATGGAACCATTTATAATTATCTTTGTTGTTGTCAATGATGATAACGATTTATCGCGATCGCGTAGCACCCGTAAGGTGAAACGTTACACGCAATTTCACGTTAATGATCCTTCCGCAGGTTCCCCTACGGAAACCTTGTTACGACTTTTACTTCCTCTAAATGATCAAGTTTGGTCAACTTCCCAGCAACGCCGACGGCCGTCAAGCCACCGCGTGTCGGTCCGAAGACCTCACTAAATCATTCAATCGGTAGTAGCGACGGGCGGTGTGTACAAAGGGCAGGGACTTAATCAACGCGAGCTTATGACTCGCGCTTACTAGGAATTCCTCGTTTATGGGGGATAATTGCAAACCCCAATCCCCAGCACGAAGGAGTTTCAACGGGTTGCCCGGGCCTCTAGGCCAGGGAGAACATGCTGATTCCTTCAGTGTAGCGCGCGTGCGGCCCAGGACATCTAAGGGCATCACAGACCTGTTATTGCTCAATCTCGTGCGCCTCGAAGACGCCGGTCCCTCTAAGAAGAATTTTAATACGCCGCCAGTGAGTTGCGCGACCGAAATCGCGCACACCTAAATGACGACGCCTATTTAGCAGGCTAGAGTCTCGTTCGTTACCGGAATTAACCAGACAAATCGCTCCACCAACTAAGAACGGCCATGCACCACCACCCACCGAATCAAGAAAGAGCTGTTAATCTGTCAATCCTTCCGGTGTCCGGGCCTGGTGAGATTTCCCGTGTTGAGTCAAATTAAGCCGCAGGCTCCACTCCTGGTGGTGCCCTTCCGTCAATTCCTTTAAGTTTCAGCTTTGCAACCATACTCCCCCCGGAGTCCAAAATCTTTGGTTTCCCGGAAGCTGCCCGCCGAGCCATTGTAGTAACGTCGGCGGATCGCTAGATGACATATTTACGGTTAGAACTAGGGCGGTATCTAATCGCCTTCGAACCTCTAACTTTCGTTCTTGATTGATGAAAACACCTTTGGCAAATGCTTTCGCTGATGTTCGTCTTGCGACGATCCAAGAATTTCACCTCTAACGTCGCAATACGAATGCCCCCAGTTATCCCTATTAATCATTACCTCGGAGTTCTGAAAACCAACAAAATAGAACCGAGATCATATTCTATTATTCCATGCACGAAATATTCAAGCGGCATTTTGAGCCCGCTTTGAGCACTCTAATTTGTTCAAAGTAAAATTGTCGGCCCACCTCGACACTCAACGAAGAGCACCGCGATAGGATTTTGATATTGAACCGGCGTATTACCGCCGGCTCACCGACGATATGCTCCGCAGACGTGTCAGTATCACCGCGGATGCGGTGCACCGACAGCGCGGCGCACAAATGCAACTACGAGCTTTTTAACCGCAACAATTTTAGTATACGCTATTGGAGCTGGAATTACCGCGGCTGCTGGCACCAGACTTGCCCTCCAATTGTTCCTCGTTAAAATATTTAAAGTGTACTCATTCCGATTACGAGGCCTCGTAAGAGTCCCGTATCGTTATTTTTCGTCACTACCTCCCCGTGCCGGGAGTGGGTAATTTGCGCGCCTGCTGCCTTCCTTGGATGTGGTAGCCGTTTCTCAGGCTCCCTCTCCGGAATCGAACCCTGATTCCCCGTTACCCGTGACAACCATGGTAGTCGCATAAACTACCATCGAAAGTTGATAAGGCAGACATTTGAAAGATGCGTCGCCGGTACTGGACCATGCGATCGGCAAAAGTTATCCAGATTCATCAAAATTAACGACTTCGGACGCGAGGCCCTCCGTCGATTGGTTTTGATCTAATAAAAGCACTCGTCCCATCACTGGTCAGAGTTCTGATTGCATGTATTAGCTCTAGAATTACCACAGTTATCCAAGTAACCGAGTAAGATCTAAGGAACCAAAACTGATATATTGAGCCATTCGCGGTATCGCCTTAATACGGCTTGCACTGAGACATGCATGGCTTAATCTTTGAGACAAGCATATAACTACTGGCAGGATCAACCAGGGAGCAATAACTCTAGACTACGCCTAGGTACGATCGCGTCCGTCGTCGATGACGAGGAGGACGCGACGTTGCCCTCGGAATATTTTTATTATTTCACACGTACGTCGTGCATATATAACACCACGCGCGCGCGATACATTAGAGGACACGACAAAAAAAAAAAAAAAAAATTTAATTAATTTCATCATATGTCCCTCGTTCGAAAGTTCTAGAATACGAGATCGATTTACACGTCAATATAAAAGCGTCCAACGCGTACGTGAACTATCAAGATCGTCGCCCGGTAATGGAGAGATCTCTATTTTATATATCCGATGTGTGTCAAAAAATTTTGTTTTGCCCGCTCGCAAATATTATACGATATTCGCGAGCGGGACGGAAACGTACACATTTATATTTTATATGCGTTCATTGCGCGGCGAGACCGATTATCCACAAATAGAGAACCGAACGGTGTGATTCGGAGATTCTAATATGGGATAACACGGAGGCGCGCGCGCGCTTTCACACATACACCACTCGTGAATTAATCACTCTCTCTAAACGACCGTTAATGTAACGTTGAAAGCATTCAACATGAATTACGAACTAACGCATTTTCAACGTATAATAATACTTCAGAATAACAAATTATGATGTTAATAATCCGAAGACAATACGCTGACACGCGAGTCCGTCGGTCGGCACAGTGTTTTGTTTTTCGTCAGGGCGGGAGTGCTTTGACAACGACGTGGGACGGGCGTTTCGTATTGTGTTTCGTCGCGCTCTAATATAAAATTAAAAAAAACACAACATAAACAACAACATTAACACAAACCCACATAACGTCGTCGTTCGTCACCGTCGCCGCATACGATCGCTTCGTCAGTAGCGACCCACCCATGCGACTGCGCGGCGGCCGACGTGACATTCGGTCATATACATATATGCGTGTGTGTGTGTACACACACACACACACACACACACACACACACACACACACACACTAACCTGACCTGACCTGACCTTGACCTTGACCTACCCAATGTTGCCTACTATGCATGCATGCATGCAGGCATGCATGCATTATTATTATTGTTTGTCCATATATCCCTATGTAAAACGCATAAAACTTTAAAACTACGCAACAGATTTTGATGCGGTTTTATTTAATAGATAGAGTTATTCCAGAGGAAGGTTTGTACTTATAATAACATTCAATACGGAGTAGAGATAGATATATTGTAATTTTTGAGGTTACTGTAAATAATTAATTTTTTTTTTTTTTCGCTTACATTGCAAACGCAGGCTAAATAAACCCTACGAGATTTAACAAAATGATGTACTAAGTATTTGTACACCTTGAAAAGGTCTACAGAAATATCCGCGATGGTATATGTCCATCTCTTATGGATAGCTCACGGTAGCATTTTTTTTTTTTTTTTTTTTTAGGATAGGTTAGGTTAGGTTAGGTTAGGTTAGGTTAGGTTAGGTTAGGTTAGGTTAGGTTAGGTTAGGTTAGGTTAGGTTAGGTTAGGTTAGGTTAGTGTGTGTGTGTGGTGTGTGTCTAACCTAACCTAACCTAACCTAACCTAACCTAACCTAACCTAACCTAACCTAACCTAACCTAACCTAACCTAACCTAACCTAACCTAACCTAACCTGACCTTGACCTGAACTTGACCTTGATCTTGACCTTGACCTACCAAATGTTGCCTACTATGCATGCATGCATGCAGGCATGCATGCATTATTATTATTGTTTGTCCATATATCCCTATGTAAAACAGCATGTAATTTAAGTGAACATTTTCATTGAGATATTACATTGAGATTTAAAATGCCGAATCTTTTAAGAGTTTGTTTTGAAGACATTCTGTAATTAATTGTAAAAATAAAACACATAGGGAAAATGTAAAAGTGAATAAGTAAACTTACACTGACTGACATTGGATATACATATATATTTTATACCCGTGCGAAGCAGGAGCAGGCCGCTAGTACTAGATTAGGCGGACTAACTGTACCCTGTAGTGAAGGCCTGTAGTTAAGGCGGTTTTCAGACTTCGGTGTATTATCGTTGTATTAACCCATTTTTTTTTTATTTATTTTTTTTCTCCCCATTCGTTGCGTTAGCGTTTTGAATAGATATCGGATTGGAAAAGCTTATGGCCATT
>JARGCU010000099.1:55000-62500 GCA_029227775.1 Morpho helenor
GCTACGGTCCTCCATCAGGGTTTCCCCTGACTTCGACCTGACCAGGCATAGTTCACCATCTTTCGGGTCCCAGCATCTGCGCTCAGAGCGCGCCTGCATTCACGGATTGGAAACGAGACGCCTCGGGAGTGCGAGAGGCCGATCTGGACCGGCGCTCCATCCTCCCTGAGCGCGCGGCTAGCGCGCGCCTTCACTTTCGTTGCGCCTTTCAGTTTTGCGCTAAGACAACTCAATGACTCGCACACATGCTAGACTCCTTGGTCCGTGTTTCAAGACGGGTCCTGCGAGTGCCCGAAAATGAATCATCGCAGACAGAGACGCGCACGGTCCGAGACTGCACGGCGGCGACTGCAGCAGCGCCGCGTCGCGGTCCGCGCTCTGGCAGGACCGCGACACTGTACGGCGTTCGCTTGCGTCGGGCCGGACGCGCGCGTGGCGCGTGCGCGGTTCGTCGTATTGTACGATTTTCGTACTACCGTCCGACAGCCGGCCGGCGACCGTCGCGGTCCGGCCGCAGCGCGCGAGACGCTGCGGCCGGGCTGCCCGGACGGCGCTTAGGCCGACGTCGAACGGGTCGCGATGCATTACTGAGAGAGAAGTGCACGACGCCGGCGGACGTCGACGGACGCGACCCGTGCCGCGCCGCGCACCCGGTTAGGGGGACGGCGCGACATCGAGGCGCGCGCCCGTACGCCGCCGGATATCGATGAATCTCTCCGTTCGTTCATTCGAGTTTCGCAGGCTTACCCCTGAACGGTTTCACGTACTCTTGAACTCTCTCTTCAAAGTTCTTTTCAACTTTCCCTCACGGTACTTGTTCGCTATCGGTCTCGCGGTAATATTTAGCCTTAGATGGAGTTTACCACCCACTTAGGGCTGCACTCTCAAGCAACCCGACTCTTAGGAGCGTCCCTCTCGCCGACTCGCCCCGTCGCTACGGGCCTGGCACCCTCTACGGGAAAACGGCCCCGTTCAAGACGAACTTGGACAGGGGCGGCGACGACGAGATAGCGGGACCTCCCGAACACCACATCTCCCGCGATCGTTACAACCGCGCGATTCAGTGCTGGGCTTGTTCCTGTTCGCTCGCCGCTACTGAGGAAATCCTGGTTAGTTTCTTTTCCTCCGCTTACTAATATGCTTAAATTCGGCGGGTGATCCTCCCTGATCTGAGGCCAACGATAAAAAAAAAAGGAGGCAGACGCGATATCCGTCAGCTCGACGGCGCCGTCAGCCGCGCCCTCTGGCGCGACGACGGCGCCGTCGCGCTCTTCCGGACGTCGAGTCCGCCTACGGTGCGGGCGTCCGTACTGTGTCGCACGCGCACACCCTTAGCGCATTTTCTTCGAGCTCGAATAGATCAGCCGGTCGTGCGGCGGGTCAGGTGCCGGAGGGACGCGACGCCGCGACGCCGCGCCCCACCGCCCGGACGCGGGCACCTCGCGGGCTATACTCTACCGCGCCACCGGGGGTATCGCGTCGTACCGACACGACCGCCCAGGTCGCAAACGGAGGGTTCGCCCGATCGGTCCCGGTCAGGCGGGCGGGCGCGCGCGCTCTCGCGCTTTTCTTTTTAATTAAAAAAAAAAGCTAAGTCGCTCGCGTCCCAGCCCGACGGAGACCCGCGCGCTCACGCACACGCTGAACTACTGAACTGAATATTTGAACGGACCGTCGCGCGTTCGCGCGCCGGAT
Source organism: Morpho helenor (assembly GCA_029227775.1). Taxonomy (NCBI): domain Eukaryota; kingdom Metazoa; phylum Arthropoda; class Insecta; order Lepidoptera; family Nymphalidae; genus Morpho; species Morpho helenor. The sequence continues at coordinate 56,696 of JARGCU010000099.1, forward strand.
GGCCGTCATCGTGTCCTCCCCCCCTACCGCAGTCCTGACGGTCTCCCGTCGGGCGCAGAGGCGAGGAGGGCAGTGTGGTGTATGTTTTTATTCAGCCGGCCCTCAGACAGGAGTGGTCCTGGATGTTTCTCCACGGACCGCAATGTGCGTTCGAAATGTCGATGTTCAAATGTGTCCTGCAGTTCACACTATGACGCGCAGTTAACTGCGTTCTTCATCGACCCGCGAGCCAAGTGATCCACCGTCCAGGGTGATTGTTTCCTTGCATTTTCATACAAGAATTATAATATATAAGTTTGTCGCATGCGCGGCCACCGCTCGCGCGGCGCGTTGCATTTTCTTTTACGTTCCAATTTATTCGTGCGAATTGAATGGAACCATTTATAATTATCTTTGTTGTTGTCAATGATGATAACGATTTATCGCGATCGCGTAGCACCCGTAAGGTGAAACGTTACACGCAATTTCACGTTAATGATCCTTCCGCAGGTTCCCCTACGGAAACCTTGTTACGACTTTTACTTCCTCTAAATGATCAAGTTTGGTCAACTTCCCAGCAACGCCGACGGCCGTCAAGCCACCGCGTGTCGGTCCGAAGACCTCACTAAATCATTCAATCGGTAGTAGCGACGGGCGGTGTGTACAAAGGGCAGGGACTTAATCAACGCGAGCTTATGACTCGCGCTTACTAGGAATTCCTCGTTTATGGGGGATAATTGCAAACCCCAATCCCCAGCACGAAGGAGTTTCAACGGGTTGCCCGGGCCTCTAGGCCAGGGAGAACATGCTGATTCCTTCAGTGTAGCGCGCGTGCGGCCCAGGACATCTAAGGGCATCACAGACCTGTTATTGCTCAATCTCGTGCGCCTCGAAGACGCCGGTCCCTCTAAGAAGAATTTTAATACGCCGCCAGTGAGTTGCGCGACCGAAATCGCGCACACCTAAATGACGACGCCTATTTAGCAGGCTAGAGTCTCGTTCGTTACCGGAATTAACCAGACAAATCGCTCCACCAACTAAGAACGGCCATGCACCACCACCCACCGAATCAAGAAAGAGCTGTTAATCTGTCAATCCTTCCGGTGTCCGGGCCTGGTGAGATTTCCCGTGTTGAGTCAAATTAAGCCGCAGGCTCCACTCCTGGTGGTGCCCTTCCGTCAATTCCTTTAAGTTTCAGCTTTGCAACCATACTCCCCCCGGAGTCCAAAATCTTTGGTTTCCCGGAAGCTGCCCGCCGAGCCATTGTAGTAACGTCGGCGGATCGCTAGATGACATATTTACGGTTAGAACTAGGGCGGTATCTAATCGCCTTCGAACCTCTAACTTTCGTTCTTGATTGATGAAAACACCTTTGGCAAATGCTTTCGCTGATGTTCGTCTTGCGACGATCCAAGAATTTCACCTCTAACGTCGCAATACGAATGCCCCCAGTTATCCCTATTAATCATTACCTCGGAGTTCTGAAAACCAACAAAATAGAACCGAGATCATATTCTATTATTCCATGCACGAAATATTCAAGCGGCATTTTGAGCCCGCTTTGAGCACTCTAATTTGTTCAAAGTAAAATTGTCGGCCCACCTCGACACTCAACGAAGAGCACCGCGATAGGATTTTGATATTGAACCGGCGTATTACCGCCGGCTCACCGACGATATGCTCCGCAGACGTGTCAGTATCACCGCGGATGCGGTGCACCGACAGCGCGGCGCACAAATGCAACTACGAGCTTTTTAACCGCAACAATTTTAGTATACGCTATTGGAGCTGGAATTACCGCGGCTGCTGGCACCAGACTTGCCCTCCAATTGTTCCTCGTTAAAATATTTAAAGTGTACTCATTCCGATTACGAGGCCTCGTAAGAGTCCCGTATCGTTATTTTTCGTCACTACCTCCCCGTGCCGGGAGTGGGTAATTTGCGCGCCTGCTGCCTTCCTTGGATGTGGTAGCCGTTTCTCAGGCTCCCTCTCCGGAATCGAACCCTGATTCCCCGTTACCCGTGACAACCATGGTAGTCGCATAAACTACCATCGAAAGTTGATAAGGCAGACATTTGAAAGATGCGTCGCCGGTACTGGACCATGCGATCGGCAAAAGTTATCCAGATTCATCAAAATTAACGACTTCGGACGCGAGGCCCTCCGTCGATTGGTTTTGATCTAATAAAAGCACTCGTCCCATCACTGGTCAGAGTTCTGATTGCATGTATTAGCTCTAGAATTACCACAGTTATCCAAGTAACCGAGTAAGATCTAAGGAACCAAAACTGATATATTGAGCCATTCGCGGTATCGCCTTAATACGGCTTGCACTGAGACATGCATGGCTTAATCTTTGAGACAAGCATATAACTACTGGCAGGATCAACCAGGGAGCAATAACTCTAGACTACGCCTAGGTACGATCGCGTCCGTCGTCGATGACGAGGAGGACGCGACGTTGCCCTCGGAATATTTTTATTATTTCACACGTACGTCGTGCATATATAACACCACGCGCGCGCGATACATTAGAGGACACGACAAAAAAAAAAAAAAAAAATTTAATTAATTTCATCATATGTCCCTCGTTCGAAAGTTCTAGAATACGAGATCGATTTACACGTCAATATAAAAGCGTCCAACGCGTACGTGAACTATCAAGATCGTCGCCCGGTAATGGAGAGATCTCTATTTTATATATCCGATGTGTGTCAAAAAATTTTGTTTTGCCCGCTCGCAAATATTATACGATATTCGCGAGCGGGACGGAAACGTACACATTTATATTTTATATGCGTTCATTGCGCGGCGAGACCGATTATCCACAAATAGAGAACCGAACGGTGTGATTCGGAGATTCTAATATGGGATAACACGGAGGCGCGCGCGCGCTTTCACGCATACACCACTCGTGAATTAATCACTCTCTCTAAACGACCGTTAATGTAACGTTGAAAGCATTCAACATGAATTACGAACTAACGCATTTTCAACGTATAATAATACTTCAGAATAACAAATTATGATGTTAATAATCCGAAGACAATACGCTGACACGCGAGTCCGTCGGTCGGCACAGTGTTTTGTTTTTCGTCAGGGCGGGAGTGCTTTGACAACGACGTGGGACGGGCGTTTCGTATTGTGTTTCGTCGCGCTCTAATATAAAATTAAAAAAAACACAACATAAACAACAACATTAACACAAACCCACATAACGTCGTCGTTCGTCACCGTCGCCGCATACGATCGCTTCGTCAGTAGCGACCCACCCATGCGACTGCGCGGCGGCCGACGTGACATTCGGTCATATACATATATGCGTGTGTGTGTGTACACACACACACACACACACACACACACACACACACACACTAACCTGACCTGACCTGACCTTGACCTTGACCTACCCAATGTTGCCTACTATGCATGCATGCATGCAGGCATGCATGCATTATTATTATTGTTTGTCCATATATCCCTATGTAAAACGCATAAAACTTTAAAACTACGCAACAGATTTTGATGCGGTTTTATTTAATAGATAGAGTTATTCCAGAGGAAGGTTTGTACTTATAATAACATTCAATACGGAGTAGAGATAGATATATTGTAATTTTTGAGGTTACTGTAAATAATTAATTTTTTTTTTTTTTCGCTTACATTGCAAACGCAGGCTAAATAAACCCTACGAGATTTAACAAAATGATGTACTAAGTATTTGTACACCTTGAAAAGGTCTACAGAAATATCCGCGATGGTATATGTCCATCTCTTATGGATAGCTCACGGTAGCATTTTTTTTTTTTTTTTTTTTTAGGATAGGTTAGGTTAGGTTAGGTTAGGTTAGGTTAGGTTAGGTTAGGTTAGGTTAGGTTAGGTTAGGTTAGGTTAGGTTAGGTTAGGTTAGGTTAGTGTGTGTGTGTGTGTGTGTCTAACCTAACCTAACCTAACCTAACCTAACCTAACCTAACCTAACCTAACCTAACCTAACCTAACCTAACCTAACCTAACCTAACCTAACCTAACCTAACCTAACCTAACCTGACCTTGACCTGAACTTGACCTTGATCTTGACCTTGACCTACCAAATGTTGCCTACTATGCATGCATGCATGCAGGCATGCATGCATTATTATTATTGTTTGTCCATATATCCCTATGTAAAACAGCATGTAATTTAAGTGAACATTTTCATTGAGATATTACATTGAGATTTAAAATGCCGAATCTTTTAAGAGTTTGTTTTGAAGACATTCTGTAATTAATTGTAAAAATAAAACACATAGGGAAAATGTAAAAGTGAATAAGTAAACTTACACTGACTGACATTGGATATACATATATATTTTATACCCGTGCGAAGCAGGAGCAGGCCGCTAGTACTAGATTAGGCGGACTAACTGTACCCTGTAGTGAAGGCCTGTAGTTAAGGCGGTTTTCAGACTTCGGTGTATTATCGTTGTATTAACCCATTTTTTTTTTATTTATTTTTTTTCTCCCCATTCGTTGCGTTAGCGTTTTGAATAGATATCGGATTGGAAAAGCTTATGGCCATTTCGATGCTCTGTCGATGATCGTCGGTAAGTGGCGGTAGCCTTCCGTAATAGCAAGCACGAGTGAGCGGCTTGTGATCTGCGTAGATTATTAATCTTCCTCCTTTACAAACATACGACGAAAATGTGCACGCAGGTGCTATATTTTTGTTGAGCTACAGCAAAAGCTTAACATTTTTTGTAAAAAATCCAAGTGGCCCCCAGCGCCGGCTTGAAATTTTTTGTTGCGGGACTCCTCCTTTCTACGTCTTGCTTTCATTGTTGGAAACTTCGTTTCGCTTCTTCTGTCCGTTGAATTTTTTTTCTTCTTGTCATAAATTTTTGAATTGTCATAAATTTTTGTATTGATTGAGCTCCATTTGATGGTGCGCTGCGTAGGTGATGCCTCACCTATGAAAGTTTATCATTCCCATAAAATGTCGTAATAATCTTGAATTGTTTGAGGTAATGGGTATTATTACGTCAGAGTTTGAATCCTCTCTTCAAGTAATTAATTTAATTTAAATTAATTTATGTATATTTCAACATTCACAACATATAATGTTCAAACAGATGCCTTCAATGTATAACAAGCCCGTGCGTGTATAACGCTCATAACGAACGACAACTACATTAAAATTAATAATATAAAGTACTTTTTAAGCTGCCAAAAAAAAAAAAACAAAAAGAAAAAGAAAAAAATATATAACCGCGCAGCTGCGCACGTTATCATGTCGCTTTATTATCCTGGCCGGTGATAAATTCGACTGTCGGCATTACACATACCGAACTTTCTAAGAAATTCGTTCTTTTGTTTACAAACTTTTTTACCATTATTTATTCGCAATATATGAATGAAATATATAGTTTAAAAAAAAAAAAAAGTACAACAAATTTAATAATGGTGGTGCAGCCAGAGACGTCACACGAAAATAACAGAGCACTATACGCGACAGCGATCAAATGATTTCCTTCTTTTTTTTTTTTTTCTTTTTTCTTTTTTATTATAATATACATATTATACTACTCTCCATTTAACGACAACTCAGTATAACGTCAAATATATGCACAGATGCACAGTCCCTTGATGGGGGTTAGGTTAGAGTTATAGGTAGAGTTCGCACTGTATACACGCGTACAAGATTAACTAATTTAAATATTAAATACTAGCGGCCTGCCCCTGCTTCGCACGCGGGTATGTAGCCCATGTCACACACGGTGAAAAAAAATTATTAAAATCGATCCAGCAGTTTTGATTCATTCATTACATACTTACTGTCCGTGGCCGGCA
>JARGCU010000099.1:67500-72500 GCA_029227775.1 Morpho helenor
CTTCCGGACGTCGAGTCCGCCTACGGTGCGGGCGTCCGTACTGTGTCGCACGCGCACACCCTTAGCGCATTTTCTTCGAGCTCGAATAGATCAGCCGGTCGTGCGGCGGGTCAGGTGCCGGAGGGACGCGACGCCGCGACGCCGCGCCCCACCGCCCGGACGCGGGCACCTCGCGGGCTATACTCTACCGCGCCACCGGGGGTATCGCGTCGTACCGACACGACCGCCCAGGTCGCAAACGGAGGGTTCGCCCGATCGGTCCCGGTCAGGCGGGCGGGCGCGCGCGCTCTCGCGCTTTTCTTTTTAATTAAAAAAAAAAGCTAAGTCGCTCGCGTCCCAGCCCGACGGAGACCCGCGCGCTCACGCACACGCTGAACTACTGAACTGAATATTTGAACGGACCGTCGCGCGTTCGCGCGCCGGATGGCCGTCATCGTGTCCTCCCCCCCTACCGCAGTCCTGACGGTCTCCCGTCGGGCGCAGAGGCGAGGAGGGCAGTGTGGTGTATGTTTTTATTCAGCCGGCCCTCAGACAGGAGTGGTCCTGGATGTTTCTCCACGGACCGCAATGTGCGTTCGAAATGTCGATGTTCAAATGTGTCCTGCAGTTCACACTATGACGCGCAGTTAACTGCGTTCTTCATCGACCCGCGAGCCAAGTGATCCACCGTCCAGGGTGATTGTTTCCTTGCATTTTCATACAAGAATTATAATATATAAGTTTGTCGCATGCGCGGCCACCGCTCGCGCGGCGCGTTGCATTTTCTTTTACGTTCCAATTTATTCGTGCGAATTGAATGGAACCATTTATAATTATCTTTGTTGTTGTCAATGATGATAACGATTTATCGCGATCGCGTAGCACCCGTAAGGTGAAACGTTACACGCAATTTCACGTTAATGATCCTTCCGCAGGTTCCCCTACGGAAACCTTGTTACGACTTTTACTTCCTCTAAATGATCAAGTTTGGTCAACTTCCCAGCAACGCCGACGGCCGTCAAGCCACCGCGTGTCGGTCCGAAGACCTCACTAAATCATTCAATCGGTAGTAGCGACGGGCGGTGTGTACAAAGGGCAGGGACTTAATCAACGCGAGCTTATGACTCGCGCTTACTAGGAATTCCTCGTTTATGGGGGATAATTGCAAACCCCAATCCCCAGCACGAAGGAGTTTCAACGGGTTGCCCGGGCCTCTAGGCCAGGGAGAACATGCTGATTCCTTCAGTGTAGCGCGCGTGCGGCCCAGGACATCTAAGGGCATCACAGACCTGTTATTGCTCAATCTCGTGCGCCTCGAAGACGCCGGTCCCTCTAAGAAGAATTTTAATACGCCGCCAGTGAGTTGCGCGACCGAAATCGCGCACACCTAAATGACGACGCCTATTTAGCAGGCTAGAGTCTCGTTCGTTACCGGAATTAACCAGACAAATCGCTCCACCAACTAAGAACGGCCATGCACCACCACCCACCGAATCAAGAAAGAGCTGTTAATCTGTCAATCCTTCCGGTGTCCGGGCCTGGTGAGATTTCCCGTGTTGAGTCAAATTAAGCCGCAGGCTCCACTCCTGGTGGTGCCCTTCCGTCAATTCCTTTAAGTTTCAGCTTTGCAACCATACTCCCCCCGGAGTCCAAAATCTTTGGTTTCCCGGAAGCTGCCCGCCGAGCCATTGTAGTAACGTCGGCGGATCGCTAGATGACATATTTACGGTTAGAACTAGGGCGGTATCTAATCGCCTTCGAACCTCTAACTTTCGTTCTTGATTGATGAAAACACCTTTGGCAAATGCTTTCGCTGATGTTCGTCTTGCGACGATCCAAGAATTTCACCTCTAACGTCGCAATACGAATGCCCCCAGTTATCCCTATTAATCATTACCTCGGAGTTCTGAAAACCAACAAAATAGAACCGAGATCATATTCTATTATTCCATGCACGAAATATTCAAGCGGCATTTTGAGCCCGCTTTGAGCACTCTAATTTGTTCAAAGTAAAATTGTCGGCCCACCTCGACACTCAACGAAGAGCACCGCGATAGGATTTTGATATTGAACCGGCGTATTACCGCCGGCTCACCGACGATATGCTCCGCAGACGTGTCAGTATCACCGCGGATGCGGTGCACCGACAGCGCGGCGCACAAATGCAACTACGAGCTTTTTAACCGCAACAATTTTAGTATACGCTATTGGAGCTGGAATTACCGCGGCTGCTGGCACCAGACTTGCCCTCCAATTGTTCCTCGTTAAAATATTTAAAGTGTACTCATTCCGATTACGAGGCCTCGTAAGAGTCCCGTATCGTTATTTTTCGTCACTACCTCCCCGTGCCGGGAGTGGGTAATTTGCGCGCCTGCTGCCTTCCTTGGATGTGGTAGCCGTTTCTCAGGCTCCCTCTCCGGAATCGAACCCTGATTCCCCGTTACCCGTGACAACCATGGTAGTCGCATAAACTACCATCGAAAGTTGATAAGGCAGACATTTGAAAGATGCGTCGCCGGTACTGGACCATGCGATCGGCAAAAGTTATCCAGATTCATCAAAATTAACGACTTCGGACGCGAGGCCCTCCGTCGATTGGTTTTGATCTAATAAAAGCACTCGTCCCATCACTGGTCAGAGTTCTGATTGCATGTATTAGCTCTAGAATTACCACAGTTATCCAAGTAACCGAGTAAGATCTAAGGAACCAAAACTGATATATTGAGCCATTCGCGGTATCGCCTTAATACGGCTTGCACTGAGACATGCATGGCTTAATCTTTGAGACAAGCATATAACTACTGGCAGGATCAACCAGGGAGCAATAACTCTAGACTACGCCTAGGTACGATCGCGTCCGTCGTCGATGACGAGGAGGACGCGACGTTGCCCTCGGAATATTTTTATTATTTCACACGTACGTCGTGCATATATAACACCACGCGCGCGCGATACATTAGAGGACACGACAAAAAAAAAAAAAAAAAATTTAATTAATTTCATCATATGTCCCTCGTTCGAAAGTTCTAGAATACGAGATCGATTTACACGTCAATATAAAAGCGTCCAACGCGTACGTGAACTATCAAGATCGTCGCCCGGTAATGGAGAGATCTCTATTTTATATATCCGATGTGTGTCAAAAAATTTTGTTTTGCCCGCTCGCAAATATTATACGATATTCGCGAGCGGGACGGAAACGTACACATTTATATTTTATATGCGTTCATTGCGCGGCGAGACCGATTATCCACAAATAGAGAACCGAACGGTGTGATTCGGAGATTCTAATATGGGATAACACGGAGGCGCGCGCGCGCTTTCACGCATACACCACTCGTGAATTAATCACTCTCTCTAAACGACCGTTAATGTAACGTTGAAAGCATTCAACATGAATTACGAACTAACGCATTTTCAACGTATAATAATACTTCAGAATAACAAATTATGATGTTAATAATCCGAAGACAATACGCTGACACGCGAGTCCGTCGGTCGGCACAGTGTTTTGTTTTTCGTCAGGGCGGGAGTGCTTTGACAACGACGTGGGACGGGCGTTTCGTATTGTGTTTCGTCGCGCTCTAATATAAAATTAAAAAAAACACAACATAAACAACAACATTAACACAAACCCACATAACGTCGTCGTTCGTCACCGTCGCCGCATACGATCGCTTCGTCAGTAGCGACCCACCCATGCGACTGCGCGGCGGCCGACGTGACATTCGGTCATATACATATATGCGTGTGTGTGTGTACACACACACACACACACACACACACACACACACACACACACACACACACACACACACACACTAACCTGACCTGACCTGACCTTGACCTTGACCTACCCAATGTTGCCTACTATGCATGCATGCATGCAGGCATGCATGCATTATTATTATTGTTTGTCCATATATCCCTATGTAAAACGCATAAAACTTTAAAACTACGCAACAGATTTTGATGCGGTTTTATTTAATAGATAGAGTTATTCCAGAGGAAGGTTTGTACTTATAATAACATTCAATACGGAGTAGAGATAGATATATTGTAATTTTTGAGGTTACTGTAAATAATTAATTTTTTTTTTTTTTCGCTTACATTGCAAACGCAGGCTAAATAAACCCTACGAGATTTAACAAAATGATGTACTAAGTATTTGTACACCTTGAAAAGGTCTACAGAAATATCCGCGATGGTATATGTCCATCTCTTATGGATAGCTCACGGTAGCATTTTTTTTTTTTTTTTTTTTAGGATAGGTTAGGTTAGGTTAGGTTAGGTTAGGTTAGGTTAGGTTAGGTTAGGTTAGGTTAGGTTAGGTTAGGTTAGGTTAGGTTAGGTTAGTGTGTGTGTGTGTGTGTGTCTAACCTAACCTAACCTAACCTAACCTAACCTAACCTAACCTAACCTAACCTAACCTAACCTAACCTAACCTAACCTAACCTAACCTAACCTAACCTAACCTAACCTGACCTTGACCTGAACTTGACCTTGATCTTGACCTTGACCTACCAAATGTTGCCTACTATGCATGCATGCATGCAGGCATGCATGCATTATTATTATTGTTTGTCCATATATCCCTATGTAAAACAGCATGTAATTTAAGTGAACATTTTCATTGAGATATTACATTGAGATTTAAAATGCCGAATCTTTTAAGAGTTTGTTTTGAAGACATTCTGTAATTAATTGTAAAAATAAAACACATAGGGAAAATGTAAAAGTGAATAAGTAAACTTACACTGACTGACATTGGATATACATATATATTTTATACCCGTGCGAAGCAGGAGCAGGCCGCTAGTACTAGATTAGGCGGACTAACTGTACCCTGTAGTGAAGGCCTGTAGTTAAGGCGGTTTTCAGACTTCGGTGTATTATCGTTGTATTAACCCATTTTTTTTTTATTTATTTTTTTTCTCCCCATTCGTTGCGTTAGCGTTTTGAATAGATATCGGATTGGAAAAGCTTATGGCCATTTCGATGCTCTGTCGATGATCGTCGGT
>JARGCU010000099.1:77500-79789 GCA_029227775.1 Morpho helenor
CCTGACTTCGACCTGACCAGGCATAGTTCACCATCTTTCGGGTCCCAGCATCTGCGCTCAGAGCGCGCCTGCATTCACGGATTGGAAACGAGACGCCTCGGGAGTGCGAGAGGCCGATCTGGACCGGCGCTCCATCCTCCCTGAGCGCGCGGCTAGCGCGCGCCTTCACTTTCGTTGCGCCTTTCAGTTTTGCGCTAAGACAACTCAATGACTCGCACACATGCTAGACTCCTTGGTCCGTGTTTCAAGACGGGTCCTGCGAGTGCCCGAAAATGAATCATCGCAGACAGAGACGCGCACGGTCCGAGACTGCACGGCGGCGACTGCAGCAGCGCCCGCGTCGCGGTCCGCGCTCTGGCAGGACCGCGACACTGTACGGCGTTCGCTTGCGTCGGGCCGGACGCGCGCGTGGCGCGTGCGCGGTTCGTCGTATTGTACGATTTTCGTACTACCGTCCGACAGCCGGCCGGCGACCGTCGCGGTCCGGCCGCAGCGCGCGAGACGCTGCGGCCGGGCTGCCCGGACGGCGCTTAGGCCGACGTCGAACGGGTCGCGATGCATTACTGAGAGAGAAGTGCACGACGCCGGCGGACGTCGACGGACGCGACCCGTGCCGCGCCGCGCACCCGGTTAGGGGGACGGCGCGACATCGAGGCGCGCGCCCGTACGCCGCCGGATATCGATGAATCTCTCCGTTCGTTCATTCGAGTTTCGCAGGCTTACCCCTGAACGGTTTCACGTACTCTTGAACTCTCTCTTCAAAGTTCTTTTCAACTTTCCCTCACGGTACTTGTTCGCTATCGGTCTCGCGGTAATATTTAGCCTTAGATGGAGTTTACCACCCACTTAGGGCTGCACTCTCAAGCAACCCGACTCTTAGGAGCGTCCCTCTCGCCGACTCGCCCCGTCGCTACGGGCCTGGCACCCTCTACGGGAAAACGGCCCCGTTCAAGACGAACTTGGACAGGGGCGGCGACGACGAGATAGCGGGACCTCCCGAACACCACATCTCCCGCGATCGTTACAACCGCGCGATTCAGTGCTGGGCTTGTTCCTGTTCGCTCGCCGCTACTGAGGAAATCCTGGTTAGTTTCTTTTCCTCCGCTTACTAATATGCTTAAATTCGGCGGGTGATCCTCCCTGATCTGAGGCCAACGATAAAAAAAAAAGGAGGCAGACGCGATATCCGTCAGCTCGACGGCGCCGTCAGCCGCGCCCTCTGGCGCGACGACGGCGCCGTCGCGCTCTTCCGGACGTCGAGTCCGCCTACGGTGCGGGCGTCCGTACTGTGTCGCACGCGCACACCCTTAGCGCATTTTCTTCGAGCTCGAATAGATCAGCCGGTCGTGCGGCGGGTCAGGTGCCGGAGGGACGCGACGCCGCGACGCCGCGCCCCACCGCCCGGACGCGGGCACCTCGCGGGCTATACTCTACCGCGCCACCGGGGGTATCGCGTCGTACCGACACGACCGCCCAGGTCGCAAACGGAGGGTTCGCCCGATCGGTCCCGGTCAGGCGGGCGGGCGCGCGCGCTCTCGCGCTTTTCTTTTTAATTAAAAAAAAAAGCTAAGTCGCTCGCGTCCCAGCCCGACGGAGACCCGCGCGCTCACGCACACGCTGAACTACTGAACTGAATATTTGAACGGACCGTCGCGCGTTCGCGCGCCGGATGGCCGTCATCGTGTCCTCCCCCCCTACCGCAGTCCTGACGGTCTCCCGTCGGGCGCAGAGGCGAGGAGGGCAGTGTGGTGTATGTTTTTATTCAGCCGGCCCTCAGACAGGAGTGGTCCTGGATGTTTCTCCACGGACCGCAATGTGCGTTCGAAATGTCGATGTTCAAATGTGTCCTGCAGTTCACACTATGACGCGCAGTTAACTGCGTTCTTCATCGACCCGCGAGCCAAGTGATCCACCGTCCAGGGTGATTGTTTCCTTGCATTTTCATACAAGAATTATAATATATAAGTTTGTCGCATGCGCGGCCACCGCTCGCGCGGCGCGTTGCATTTTCTTTTACGTTCCAATTTATTCGTGCGAATTGAATGGAACCATTTATAATTATCTTTGTTGTTGTCAATGATGATAACGATTTATCGCGATCGCGTAGCACCCGTAAGGTGAAACGTTACACGCAATTTCACGTTAATGATCCTTCCGCAGGTTCCCCTACGGAAACCTTGTTACGACTTTTACTTCCTCTAAATGATCAAGTTTGGTCAACTTCCCAGCAACGCCGACGGCCGTCAAGCCACCGCGTGTCGGTCCGAAGACCTCACTAAATCATTCAAT
>JARGCU010000100.1:0-2500 GCA_029227775.1 Morpho helenor
GACCTTGATCTTGACCTTGACCTACCCAATGTTGCCTACTATGCATGCATGCAGGCATGCATGCATTATTATTATTGTTTGTCCATATATCCCTATGTAAAACAGCATGTAATTTAAGTGAACATTTTCATTGAGATATTACATTGAGATTTAAAATGCCGTGAGCACTTCGAATCTTTTAAGAGTTTGTTTTGAAGACATTCTGTAATTAATTGTAAAAATAAAACACATAGGGAAAATGTAAAAGTGAATAAGTAAACTTACACTGACTGACATTGGATATACATATATATTTTATACCCGTGCGAAGCAGGAGCAGGCCGCTAGTACTAGATTAGGCGGACTAACTGTACCCTGTAGTGAAGGCCTGTAGTTAAGGCGGTTCTCAGACTTCGGTGTATTATCGTTGTATTAACCCATTTTTTTTTTTTTTTTTTTTTCTCCCCATTCGTTGCGTTAGCGTTTTGAATAGATATCGGATTGGAAAAGCTTATGGCCATTTCGATGCTCTGTCGATGATCGTCGGTAAGTGGCGGTAGCCTTCCGTAATAGCAAGCACGAGTGAGCGGCTTGTGATCTGCGTAGATTATTAATCTTCCTCCTTTTCAAACATACGACGAAAATGTGCACGCAGGTGCTATATTTTTGTTGAGCTACAGCAAAAGCTTAACATTTTTTGTAAAAAATCCAAGTGGCCCCCAGCGCCGGCTTGAAATTTTTTGTTGCGGGACTCCTCCTTTCTACGTCTTGCTTTCATTGTTGGAAACTTCGTTTCGCTTCTTCTGTCCGTTGAATTTTTTTTCTTCTTGTCATAAATTTTTGAATTGTGAAGATATGTATTGATTGAGCTCCATTTGATGGTGCGCTGCGTAGTAGGTGATGCCTCACCTATGAAAGTTTATCATTCCCATAAAATGTCGTAATAATCTTGAATTGTTTGAGGTAATGGGTATTATTACGTCAGAGTTTGAATTCTCTCTTCAAGTAATTAATTTAATTTAATTAATTTATGTATATTTCAACATTCACAACATATAATGTTCAAACAGATGCCTTCAATGTATAACAAGCCCGTGCGTGTATAACGCTCATAACGAACGACAACTACATTAAAGTTAATAATATAAAGTACTTTTTAAACTGCCAAAAAAAACAAAAAGAAAAAGAAAAAAATATATAACCGCGCAGCTGCGCACGTTATCATGTCGCTTTATTATCCTGGCCGGTGATAAATTCGACTGTCGGCATTACACATACCGAACTTTCTAAGAAATTCGTTCTTTTGTTTACAAACTTTTTTACCATTATTTATTCGCAATATATGAATGAAATATATAGTTTAAAAAAAAAAGAAAAAAGTACAACAAATTTAATAATGGTGGTGCAGCCAGAGACGTCACACGAAAATAACAGAGCACTATACGCGACAGCGATCAAATGATTTCCTTCTTTTTTTTTTTTTCTTTTTTCTTTTTTCTTTTTTATTATAATATACATATTATACTACTCTCCATTTAACGACAACTCAGTATAACGTCAAATATATGCACAGATGCACAGTCCCTTGATGGGGGTTAGGTTAGAGTTATAGGTAGAGTTCGCACTGTATACACGCGTACAAGATTAACTAATTTAAATATTAAATACTAGCGGCCTGCCCCTGCTTCGCACGCGGGTATGTAGCCCATGTCACACACGGTGAAAAAAAATTATTAAAATCGATCCAGCAGTTTTGATTCATTCATTACATACTGTCCGTGGCCGGCAAGCGTTAAATTTGGAGATGAACAATTTCCCTCTCCCTGTCTGTCCCCTGTCCCCTGTTCCCTGAAGATTTACTGCTATCTTTGGAATAAGAAAAATTCATATAGTTGTATATATTTGCTCATTTATTTTTAAATTTTTCCCTATATATTAATTTACATAGATATACATATATATGTATACATGTACCATCGCGGACCTTTTGTGTAGACCTTTTCAAGTTGTACAAATACTTTGTACATCAATTTTTGCGTTTGCAATGTGAGCGTAATAATTATTTTATAACATGAAAATATTTTTTTTTTTTTTTTTTTTTTTTTATGTAAAAAATTTACAGTATTTCTCTACTCTGGTATTGAAGAATGTATATATGTATGTATGTATGTATGTATGTCTATATTTATTAAAAAAAAAGAAAATTGCGTAGTTTTAAAGATTTATACATACATAGGGATGGATATATTGACTTACAAGAAAAAAAAAAAGAAAATGTAACTTTAATATTCCTTCTGATATTCGTTTACCCCCCCCTTAGACCTTTGATAGTTTGACACATATTAATAGGCGCTTACATATGTATACTTACTATTTCGTGGGGTTAATCACATATGGTTATTGAGATTGAGATAACGGAAAATCAAACTGTTCTTTTTGTTTAGTCTGCAGTCGTCGTGACGTGTTCGTGTATTGGAAAAATTACTTCCTCCTAGGATACACTTATGGTATGATGTTTCTA
>JARGCU010000100.1:7500-12500 GCA_029227775.1 Morpho helenor
TATAATTATCTTTGTTGTGTCAATGACGATAACGATTTATCGCGATCGCGTAGCACCCGTAAGGTGAAACGTTACACGCAATTTCACGTTAATGATCCTTCCGCAGGTTCCCCTACGGAAACCTTGTTACGACTTTTACTTCCTCTAAATGATCAAGTTTGGTCAACTTCCCAGCAACGCCGACGGCCGTCAAGCCACCGCGTGTCGGTCCGAAGACCTCACTAAATCATTCAATCGGTAGTAGCGACGGGCGGTGTGTACAAAGGGCAGGGACTTAATCAACGCGAGCTTATGACTCGCGCTTACTAGGAATTCCTCGTTTATGGGGGATAATTGCAAACCCCAATCCCCAGCACGAAGGAGTTTCAACGGGTTGCCCGGGCCTCTAGGCCAGGGAGAACATGCTGATTCCTTCAGTGTAGCGCGCGTGCGGCCCAGGACATCTAAGGGCATCACAGACCTGTTATTGCTCAATCTCGTGCGCCTCGAAGACGCCGGTCCCTCTAAGAAGAATTTTAATACGCCGCCAGTGAGTTGCGCGACCGAAATCGCGCACACCTAAATGACGACGCCTATTTAGCAGGCTAGAGTCTCGTTCGTTACCGGAATTAACCAGACAAATCGCTCCACCAACTAAGAACGGCCATGCACCACCACCCACCGAATCAAGAAAGAGCTGTTAATCTGTCAATCCTTCCGGTGTCCGGGCCTGGTGAGATTTCCCGTGTTGAGTCAAATTAAGCCGCAGGCTCCACTCCTGGTGGTGCCCTTCCGTCAATTCCTTTAAGTTTCAGCTTTGCAACCATACTCCCCCCGGAGTCCAAAATCTTTGGTTTCCCGGAAGCTGCCCGCCGAGCCATTGTAGTAACGTCGGCGGATCGCTAGATGACATATTTACGGTTAGAACTAGGGCGGTATCTAATCGCCTTCGAACCTCTAACTTTCGTTCTTGATTGATGAAAACACCTTTGGCAAATGCTTTCGCTGATGTTCGTCTTGCGACGATCCAAGAATTTCACCTCTAACGTCGCAATACGAATGCCCCCAGTTATCCCTATTAATCATTACCTCGGAGTTCTGAAAACCAACAAAATAGAACCGAGATCATATTCTATTATTCCATGCACGAAATATTCAAGCGGCATTTTGAGCCCGCTTTGAGCACTCTAATTTGTTCAAAGTAAAATTGTCGGCCCACCTCGACACTCAACGAAGAGCACCGCGATAGGATTTTGATATTGAACCGGCGTATTACCGCCGGCTCACCGACGATATGCTCCGCAGACGTGTCAGTATCACCGCGGATGCGGTGCACCGACAGCGCGGCGCACAAATGCAACTACGAGCTTTTTAACCGCAACAATTTTAGTATACGCTATTGGAGCTGGAATTACCGCGGCTGCTGGCACCAGACTTGCCCTCCAATTGTTCCTCGTTAAAATATTTAAAGTGTACTCATTCCGATTACGAGGCCTCGTAAGAGTCCCGTATCGTTATTTTTCGTCACTACCTCCCCGTGCCGGGAGTGGGTAATTTGCGCGCCTGCTGCCTTCCTTGGATGTGGTAGCCGTTTCTCAGGCTCCCTCTCCGGAATCGAACCCTGATTCCCCGTTACCCGTGACAACCATGGTAGTCGCATAAACTACCATCGAAAGTTGATAAGGCAGACATTTGAAAGATGCGTCGCCGGTACTGGACCATGCGATCGGCAAAAGTTATCCAGATTCATCAAAATTAACGACTTCGGACGCGAGGCCCTCCGTCGATTGGTTTTGATCTAATAAAAGCACTCGTCCCATCACTGGTCAGAGTTCTGATTGCATGTATTAGCTCTAGAATTACCACAGTTATCCAAGTAACCGAGTAAGATCTAAGGAACCAAAACTGATATATTGAGCCATTCGCGGTATCGCCTTAATACGGCTTGCACTGAGACATGCATGGCTTAATCTTTGAGACAAGCATATAACTACTGGCAGGATCAACCAGGGAGCAATAACTCTAGACTACGCCTAGGTACGATCGCGTCCGTCGTCGATGACGAGGAGGACGCGACGTTGCCCTCGGAATATTTTTTCTTTCACACGTGCGTCGTGCATATATAACACCACGCGCGCGCGATACATTAGAGGACACGACAAAAAAAAAAAAAAAAATTTTAATTAATTTCATCATATGTCCCTCGTTCGAAAGTTCTAGAATACGAGATCGATTTACACGTCAATATAAAAGCGTCCAACGCGTACGTGAACTATCAAGATCGTCGCCCGGTAATGGAGAGATCTCTATTTTATATATCCGATATGTGTCAAAAAATTTTGTTTTGCCCGCTCGCAAATATTATACGATATTCGCGAGCGGGACGGAAACGTACACATTTATATTTTATATGCGTTCATTGCGCGGCGAGACCGATTATCCACAAATAGAGAACCGAACGGTGTGATTCGGAGATTCTAATATGGGATAACACGGAGGCGCGCGCGCGCTTTCACGCATACACCACTCGTGAATTAATCACTCTCTCTAAACGACCGTTAATGTAACGTTGAAAGCATTCAACATGAATTACGAACTAACGCATTTTCAACGTATAATACTTCAGCGGAATAACAAATTATGATGTTAATAATCCGAAGACAATACGCTGACACGCGAGTCCGTCGGTCGGCACAGTGTTTTGTTTTTCGTCAGGGCGGGAGTGCTTTGACAACGACGTGGGACGGGCGTTTCGTATTGTGTTTCGTCGCGCTCTAATATAAAATTAAAAAAAACACAACATAAACAACAACATTAACACAAACCCACATAACGTCGTCGTTCGTCACCGTCGCCGCATACGATCGCTTCGTCAGTAGCGACCCACCCATGCGACTGCGCGGCGGCCGACGTGACATTCGGTCATATACATATATGCGTGTGTGTGTGTACACACACACACACACACACACACACACACACACACACACACACACACACACACTCTCTAACCTGACCTGACCTGACCTGACCTGACCTGACCTGACCTTGACCTTGACCTACCCAATGTTGCCTACTATGCATGCATGCATGCAGGCATGCATGCATTATTATTATTGTTTGTCCATATATCCCTATGTAAAACGCATAAAACTTTAAAACTACGCAACAGGTTTTATTTAATAGATAGAGTTATTCCAGAGGAAGGTTTGTACTTATAATAACATTCAATACGGAGTAGAGATAGATATATTGTAATTTTTGAGGTTACTGTAAATAATTATTTTTTTTTTTTTTTTTTTTTTTTTCGCTTACATTGCAAACGCAGGCTAAATAAACCCTACGAGATTTATCAAAATGATGTACTAAGTATTTGTACACCTTGAAAAGGTCTACAGAAATATCCGCGATGGTATATGTCCATCTCTTATGGATAGCTCACGGTAGCATTTTTTTTTTAGGATAGGTTAGGTTAGGTTAGGTTAGGTTAGGTTAGGTTAGGTTAGGTTAGGTTAGGTTAGGTTAGGTTAGGTTAGGTTAGGTTAGGTTAGGTTAGGTTAGGTTAGGTTAGGTTAGTGTGTGTGTGTGTGTGTGTGTGTGTGTGTGTGTGTGTGTCTAACCTAACCTAACCTAACCTAACCTAACCTAACCTAACCTAACCTAACCTAACCTAACCTAACCTAACCTAACCTAACCTAACCTAACCTAACCTAACCTAACCTGACCTGACCTTGACCTGAACTTGACCTTGATCTTGACCTTGACCTACCCAATGTTGCCTACTATGCATGCATGCAGGCATGCATGCATTATTATTATTGTTTGTCCATATATCCCTATGTAAAACAGCATGTAATTTAAGTGAACATTTTCATTGAGATATTACATTGAGATTTAAAATGCCGTGAGCACTTCGAATCTTTTAAGAGTTTGTTTTGAAGACATTCTGTAATTAATTGTAAAAATAAAACACATAGGGAAAATGTAAAAGTGAATAAGTAAACTTACACTGACTGACATTGGATATACATATATATTTTATACCCGTGCGAAGCAGGAGCAGGCCGCTAGTACTAGATTAGGCGGACTAACTGTACCCTGTAGTGAAGGCCTGTAGTTAAGGCGGTTCTCAGACTTCGGTGTATTATCGTTGTATTAACCCATTTTTTTTTTTTTTTTTTTTCTCCCCATTCGTTGCGTTAGCGTTTTGAATAGATATCGGATTGGAAAAGCTTATGGCCATTTCGATGCTCTGTCGATGATCGTCGGTAAGTGGCGGTAGCCTTCCGTAATAGCAAGCACGAGTGAGCGGCTTGTGATCTGCGTAGATTATTAATCTTCCTCCTTTTCAAACATACGACGAAAATGTGCACGCAGGTGCTATATTTTTGTTGAGCTACAGCAAAAGCTTAACATTTTTTGTAAAAAATCCAAGTGGCCCCCAGCGCCGGCTTGAAATTTTTTGTTGCGGGACTCCTCCTTTCTACGTCTTGCTTTCATTGTTGGAAACTTCGTTTCGCTTCTTCTGTCCGTTGAATTTTTTTTCTTCTTGTCATAAATTTTTGAATTGTGAAGATATGTATTGATTGAGCTCCATTTGATGGTGCGCTGCGTAGGTGATGCCTCACCTATGAAAGTTTATCATTCCCATAAAATGTCGTAATAATCTTGAATTGTTTGAGGTAATGGGTATTATTACGTCAGAGTTTGAATTCTCTCTTCAAGTAATTAATTTAATTTAAATTAATTTATGTATATTTCAACATTCACAACATATAATGTTCAAACAGATGCCTTCAATGTATAACAAGCCCGTGCGTGTATAACGCTCATAACGAACGACAACTACATTAAAGTTAATAATATAAAGTACTTTTTAAACTGCCAAAAAAAACAAAAAGAAAAAGAAAAAAATATATAACCGCGCAGCTGCGCACGTTATCATGTCGCTTTATTATCCTGGCCGGTGATAAATTCGACTGTCGGCATTACACATACCGAACTTTCTAAGAAATTCGTTC
>JARGCU010000100.1:20000-25000 GCA_029227775.1 Morpho helenor
GCAGACGTGTCAGTATCACCGCGGATGCGGTGCACCGACAGCGCGGCGCACAAATGCAACTACGAGCTTTTTAACCGCAACAATTTTAGTATACGCTATTGGAGCTGGAATTACCGCGGCTGCTGGCACCAGACTTGCCCTCCAATTGTTCCTCGTTAAAATATTTAAAGTGTACTCATTCCGATTACGAGGCCTCGTAAGAGTCCCGTATCGTTATTTTTCGTCACTACCTCCCCGTGCCGGGAGTGGGTAATTTGCGCGCCTGCTGCCTTCCTTGGATGTGGTAGCCGTTTCTCAGGCTCCCTCTCCGGAATCGAACCCTGATTCCCCGTTACCCGTGACAACCATGGTAGTCGCATAAACTACCATCGAAAGTTGATAAGGCAGACATTTGAAAGATGCGTCGCCGGTACTGGACCATGCGATCGGCAAAAGTTATCCAGATTCATCAAAATTAACGACTTCGGACGCGAGGCCCTCCGTCGATTGGTTTTGATCTAATAAAAGCACTCGTCCCATCACTGGTCAGAGTTCTGATTGCATGTATTAGCTCTAGAATTACCACAGTTATCCAAGTAACCGAGTAAGATCTAAGGAACCAAAACTGATATATTGAGCCATTCGCGGTATCGCCTTAATACGGCTTGCACTGAGACATGCATGGCTTAATCTTTGAGACAAGCATATAACTACTGGCAGGATCAACCAGGGAGCAATAACTCTAGACTACGCCTAGGTACGATCGCGTCCGTCGTCGATGACGAGGAGGACGCGACGTTGCCCTCGGAATATTTTTTCTTTCACACGTGCGTCGTGCATATATAACACCACGCGCGCGCGATACATTAGAGGACACGACAAAAAAAAAAAAAAAAATTTTAATTAATTTCATCATATGTCCCTCGTTCGAAAGTTCTAGAATACGAGATCGATTTACACGTCAATATAAAAGCGTCCAACGCGTACGTGAACTATCAAGATCGTCGCCCGGTAATGGAGAGATCTCTATTTTATATATCCGATATGTGTCAAAAAATTTTGTTTTGCCCGCTCGCAAATATTATACGATATTCGCGAGCGGGACGGAAACGTACACATTTATATTTTATATGCGTTCATTGCGCGGCGAGACCGATTATCCACAAATAGAGAACCGAACGGTGTGATTCGGAGATTCTAATATGGGATAACACGGAGGCGCGCGCGCGCTTTCACGCATACACCACTCGTGAATTAATCACTCTCTCTAAACGACCGTTAATGTAACGTTGAAAGCATTCAACATGAATTACGAACTAACGCATTTTCAACGTATAATACTTCAGCGGAATAACAAATTATGATGTTAATAATCCGAAGACAATACGCTGACACGCGAGTCCGTCGGTCGGCACAGTGTTTTGTTTTTCGTCAGGGCGGGAGTGCTTTGACAACGACGTGGGACGGGCGTTTCGTATTGTGTTTCGTCGCGCTCTAATATAAAATTAAAAAAAACACAACATAAACAACAACATTAACACAAACCCACATAACGTCGTCGTTCGTCACCGTCGCCGCATACGATCGCTTCGTCAGTAGCGACCCACCCATGCGACTGCGCGGCGGCCGACGTGACATTCGGTCATATACATATATGCGTGTGTGTGTGTACACACACACACACACACACACACACACACACACACACACACACACACACTCTCTAACCTGACCTGACCTGACCTGACCTGACCTGACCTGACCTTGACCTTGACCTACCCAATGTTGCCTACTATGCATGCATGCATGCAGGCATGCATGCATTATTATTATTGTTTGTCCATATATCCCTATGTAAAACGCATAAAACTTTAAAACTACGCAACAGGTTTTATTTAATAGATAGAGTTATTCCAGAGGAAGGTTTGTACTTATAATAACATTCAATACGGAGTAGAGATAGATATATTGTAATTTTTGAGGTTACTGTAAATAATTATTTTTTTTTTTTTTTTTTTTTTTTTCGCTTACATTGCAAACGCAGGCTAAATAAACCCTACGAGATTTATCAAAATGATGTACTAAGTATTTGTACACCTTGAAAAGGTCTACAGAAATATCCGCGATGGTATATGTCCATCTCTTATGGATAGCTCACGGTAGCATTTTTTTTTTAGGATAGGTTAGGTTAGGTTAGGTTAGGTTAGGTTAGGTTAGGTTAGGTTAGGTTAGGTTAGGTTAGGTTAGGTTAGGTTAGGTTAGGTTAGGTTAGGTTAGGTTAGGTTAGGTTAGTGTGTGTGTGTGTGTGTGTGTGTGTGTGTGTGTGTGTGTGTAACCTAACCTAACCTAACCTAACCTAACCTAACCTAACCTAACCTAACCTAACCTAACCTAACCTAACCTAACCTAACCTAACCTAACCTAACCTAACCTAACCTGACCTGACCTTGACCTGAACTTGACCTTGATCTTGACCTTGACCTACCCAATGTTGCCTACTATGCATGCATGCAGGCATGCATGCATTATTATTATTGTTTGTCCATATATCCCTATGTAAAACAGCATGTAATTTAAGTGAACATTTTCATTGAGATATTACATTGAGATTTAAAATGCCGTGAGCACTTCGAATCTTTTAAGAGTTTGTTTTGAAGACATTCTGTAATTAATTGTAAAAATAAAACACATAGGGAAAATGTAAAAGTGAATAAGTAAACTTACACTGACTGACATTGGATATACATATATATTTTATACCCGTGCGAAGCAGGAGCAGGCCGCTAGTACTAGATTAGGCGGACTAACTGTACCCTGTAGTGAAGGCCTGTAGTTAAGGCGGTTCTCAGACTTCGGTGTATTATCGTTGTATTAACCCATTTTTTTTTTTTTTTTTTTTTCTCCCCATTCGTTGCGTTAGCGTTTTGAATAGATATCGGATTGGAAAAGCTTATGGCCATTTCGATGCTCTGTCGATGATCGTCGGTAAGTGGCGGTAGCCTTCCGTAATAGCAAGCACGAGTGAGCGGCTTGTGATCTGCGTAGATTATTAATCTTCCTCCTTTTCAAACATACGACGAAAATGTGCACGCAGGTGCTATATTTTTGTTGAGCTACAGCAAAAGCTTAACATTTTTTGTAAAAAATCCAAGTGGCCCCCAGCGCCGGCTTGAAATTTTTTGTTGCGGGACTCCTCCTTTCTACGTCTTGCTTTCATTGTTGGAAACTTCGTTTCGCTTCTTCTGTCCGTTGAATTTTTTTTCTTCTTGTCATAAATTTTTGAATTGTGAAGATATGTATTGATTGAGCTCCATTTGATGGTGCGCTGCGTAGGTGATGCCTCACCTATGAAAGTTTATCATTCCCATAAAATGTCGTAATAATCTTGAATTGTTTGAGGTAATGGGTATTATTACGTCAGAGTTTGAATTCTCTCTTCAAGTAATTAATTTAATTTAAATTAATTTATGTATATTTCAACATTCACAACATATAATGTTCAAACAGATGCCTTCAATGTATAACAAGCCCGTGCGTGTATAACGCTCATAACGAACGACAACTACATTAAAGTTAATAATATAAAGTACTTTTTAAACTGCCAAAAAAAACAAAAAGAAAAAGAAAAAAATATATAACCGCGCAGCTGCGCACGTTATCATGTCGCTTTATTATCCTGGCCGGTGATAAATTCGACTGTCGGCATTACACATACCGAACTTTCTAAGAAATTCGTTCTTTTGTTTACAAACTTTTTTACCATTATTTATTCGCAATATATGAATGAAATATATAGTTTAAAAAAAAAAGAAAAAAGTACAACAAATTTAATAATGGTGGTGCAGCCAGAGACGTCACACGAAAATAACAGAGCACTATACGCGACAGCGATCAAATGATTTCCTTCTTTTTTTTTTTTTCTTTTTTCTTTTTTCTTTTTTATTATAATATACATATTATACTACTCTCCATTTAACGACAACTCAGTATAACGTCAAATATATGCACAGATGCACAGTCCCTTGATGGGGGTTAGGTTAGAGTTATAGGTAGAGTTCGCACTGTATACACGCGTACAAGATTAACTAATTTAAATATTAAATACTAGCGGCCTGCCCCTGCTTCGCACGCGGGTATGTAGCCCATGTCACACACGGTGAAAAAAAATTATTAAAATCGATCCAGCAGTTTTGATTCATTCATTACATACTGTCCGTGGCCGGCAAGCGTTAAATTTGGAGATGAACAATTTCCCTCTCCCTGTCTGTCCCCTGTCCCCTGTTCCCTGAAGATTTACTGCTATCTTTGGAATAAGAAAAATTCATATAGTTGTATATATTTGCTCATTTATTTTTAAATTTTTCCCTATATATTAATTTACATAGATATACATATATATGTATACATGTACCATCGCGGACCTTTTGTGTAGACCTTTTCAAGTTGTACAAATACTTTGTACATCAATTTTTGCGTTTGCAATGTGAGCGTAATAATTATTTTATAACATGAAAATATTTTTTTTTTTTTTTTTTTTTTTTTATGTAAAAAATTTACAGTATTTCTCTACTCTGGTATTGAAGAATGTATATATGTATGTATGTATGTATGTATGTCTATATTTATTAAAAAAAAAGAAAATTGCGTAGTTTTAAAGATTTATACATACATAGGGATGGATATATTGACTTACAAGAAAAAAAAAAAGAAAATGTAACTTTAATATTCCTTCTGATATTCGTTTACCCCCCCCTTAGACCTTTGATAGTTTGACACATATTAATAGGCGCTTACATATGTATACTTACTATTTCGTGGGGTTAATCACATATGGTTATTGAGATTGAGATAACGGAAAATCAAACTGTTCTTTTTGTTTAGTCTGCAGTCGTCGTGACGTGTTCGTGTATTGGAAAAATTACTTCCTCCTAGGATACACTTATGGTATGATGTTTCTATCATCGCGTGTGCGTGATAGATAATCTACACTTGTGCGTAAAAACAAACAAACAATCGCAGCG
>JARGCU010000100.1:30000-35000 GCA_029227775.1 Morpho helenor
GTTACACGCAATTTCACGTTAATGATCCTTCCGCAGGTTCCCCTACGGAAACCTTGTTACGACTTTTACTTCCTCTAAATGATCAAGTTTGGTCAACTTCCCAGCAACGCCGACGGCCGTCAAGCCACCGCGTGTCGGTCCGAAGACCTCACTAAATCATTCAATCGGTAGTAGCGACGGGCGGTGTGTACAAAGGGCAGGGACTTAATCAACGCGAGCTTATGACTCGCGCTTACTAGGAATTCCTCGTTTATGGGGGATAATTGCAAACCCCAATCCCCAGCACGAAGGAGTTTCAACGGGTTGCCCGGGCCTCTAGGCCAGGGAGAACATGCTGATTCCTTCAGTGTAGCGCGCGTGCGGCCCAGGACATCTAAGGGCATCACAGACCTGTTATTGCTCAATCTCGTGCGCCTCGAAGACGCCGGTCCCTCTAAGAAGAATTTTAATACGCCGCCAGTGAGTTGCGCGACCGAAATCGCGCACACCTAAATGACGACGCCTATTTAGCAGGCTAGAGTCTCGTTCGTTACCGGAATTAACCAGACAAATCGCTCCACCAACTAAGAACGGCCATGCACCACCACCCACCGAATCAAGAAAGAGCTGTTAATCTGTCAATCCTTCCGGTGTCCGGGCCTGGTGAGATTTCCCGTGTTGAGTCAAATTAAGCCGCAGGCTCCACTCCTGGTGGTGCCCTTCCGTCAATTCCTTTAAGTTTCAGCTTTGCAACCATACTCCCCCCGGAGTCCAAAATCTTTGGTTTCCCGGAAGCTGCCCGCCGAGCCATTGTAGTAACGTCGGCGGATCGCTAGATGACATATTTACGGTTAGAACTAGGGCGGTATCTAATCGCCTTCGAACCTCTAACTTTCGTTCTTGATTGATGAAAACACCTTTGGCAAATGCTTTCGCTGATGTTCGTCTTGCGACGATCCAAGAATTTCACCTCTAACGTCGCAATACGAATGCCCCCAGTTATCCCTATTAATCATTACCTCGGAGTTCTGAAAACCAACAAAATAGAACCGAGATCATATTCTATTATTCCATGCACGAAATATTCAAGCGGCATTTTGAGCCCGCTTTGAGCACTCTAATTTGTTCAAAGTAAAATTGTCGGCCCACCTCGACACTCAACGAAGAGCACCGCGATAGGATTTTGATATTGAACCGGCGTATTACCGCCGGCTCACCGACGATATGCTCCGCAGACGTGTCAGTATCACCGCGGATGCGGTGCACCGACAGCGCGGCGCACAAATGCAACTACGAGCTTTTTAACCGCAACAATTTTAGTATACGCTATTGGAGCTGGAATTACCGCGGCTGCTGGCACCAGACTTGCCCTCCAATTGTTCCTCGTTAAAATATTTAAAGTGTACTCATTCCGATTACGAGGCCTCGTAAGAGTCCCGTATCGTTATTTTTCGTCACTACCTCCCCGTGCCGGGAGTGGGTAATTTGCGCGCCTGCTGCCTTCCTTGGATGTGGTAGCCGTTTCTCAGGCTCCCTCTCCGGAATCGAACCCTGATTCCCCGTTACCCGTGACAACCATGGTAGTCGCATAAACTACCATCGAAAGTTGATAAGGCAGACATTTGAAAGATGCGTCGCCGGTACTGGACCATGCGATCGGCAAAAGTTATCCAGATTCATCAAAATTAACGACTTCGGACGCGAGGCCCTCCGTCGATTGGTTTTGATCTAATAAAAGCACTCGTCCCATCACTGGTCAGAGTTCTGATTGCATGTATTAGCTCTAGAATTACCACAGTTATCCAAGTAACCGAGTAAGATCTAAGGAACCAAAACTGATATATTGAGCCATTCGCGGTATCGCCTTAATACGGCTTGCACTGAGACATGCATGGCTTAATCTTTGAGACAAGCATATAACTACTGGCAGGATCAACCAGGGAGCAATAACTCTAGACTACGCCTAGGTACGATCGCGTCCGTCGTCGATGACGAGGAGGACGCGACGTTGCCCTCGGAATATTTTTATTATTTCACACGTACGTCGTGCATATATAACACCACGCGCGCGCGATACATTAGAGGACACGACAAAAAAAAAAAAAAAAAATTTAATTAATTTCATCATATGTCCCTCGTTCGAAAGTTCTAGAATACGAGATCGATTTACACGTCAATATAAAAGCGTCCAACGCGTACGTGAACTATCAAGATCGTCGCCCGGTAATGGAGAGATCTCTATTTTATATATCCGATGTGTGTCAAAAAATTTTGTTTTGCCCGCTCGCAAATATTATACGATATTCGCGAGCGGGACGGAAACGTACACATTTATATTTTATATGCGTTCATTGCGCGGCGAGACCGATTATCCACAAATAGAGAACCGAACGGTGTGATTCGGAGATTCTAATATGGGATAACACGGAGGCGCGCGCGCGCTTTCACGCATACACCACTCGTGAATTAATCACTCTCTCTAAACGACCGTTAATGTAACGTTGAAAGCATTCAACATGAATTACGAACTAACGCATTTTCAACGTATAATAATACTTCAGAATAACAAATTATGATGTTAATAATCCGAAGACAATACGCTGACACGCGAGTCCGTCGGTCGGCACAGTGTTTTGTTTTTCGTCAGGGCGGGAGTGCTTTGACAACGACGTGGGACGGGCGTTTCGTATTGTGTTTCGTCGCGCTCTAATATAAAATTAAAAAAAACACAACATAAACAACAACATTAACACAAACCCACATAACGTCGTCGTTCGTCACCGTCGCCGCATACGATCGCTTCGTCAGTAGCGACCCACCCATGCGACTGCGCGGCGGCCGACGTGACATTCGGTCATATACATATATGCGTGTGTGTGTGTACACACACACACACACACACACACACACACACACACACACACACACACACACACACTAACCTGACCTGACCTGACCTTGACCTTGACCTACCCAATGTTGCCTACTATGCATGCATGCATGCAGGCATGCATGCATTATTATTATTGTTTGTCCATATATCCCTATGTAAAACGCATAAAACTTTAAAACTACGCAACAGATTTTGATGCGGTTTTATTTAATAGATAGAGTTATTCCAGAGGAAGGTTTGTACTTATAATAACATTCAATACGGAGTAGAGATAGATATATTGTAATTTTTGAGGTTACTGTAAATAATTAATTTTTTTTTTTTTTCGCTTACATTGCAAACGCAGGCTAAATAAACCCTACGAGATTTAACAAAATGATGTACTAAGTATTTGTACACCTTGAAAAGGTCTACAGAAATATCCGCGATGGTATATGTCCATCTCTTATGGATAGCTCACGGTAGCATTTTTTTTTTTTTTTTTTTTAGGATAGGTTAGGTTAGGTTAGGTTAGGTTAGGTTAGGTTAGGTTAGGTTAGGTTAGGTTAGGTTAGGTTAGGTTAGGTTAGGTTAGGTTAGGTTGTGTGTGTGTGTGTGTGTCTAACCTAACCTAACCTAACCTAACCTAACCTAACCTAACCTAACCTAACCTAACCTAACCTAACCTAACCTAACCTAACCTAACCTAACCTAACCTAACCTAACCTAACCTGTTGACCTGAACTTGACCTTGATCTTGACCTTGACCTACCAAATGTTGCCTACTATGCATGCATGCATGCAGGCATGCATGCATTATTATTATTGTTTGTCCATATATCCCTATGTAAAACAGCATGTAATTTAAGTGAACATTTTCATTGAGATATTACATTGAGATTTAAAATGCCGAATCTTTTAAGAGTTTGTTTTGAAGACATTCTGTAATTAATTGTAAAAATAAAACACATAGGGAAAATGTAAAAGTGAATAAGTAAACTTACACTGACTGACATTGGATATACATATATATTTTATACCCGTGCGAAGCAGGAGCAGGCCGCTAGTACTAGATTAGGCGGACTAACTGTACCCTGTAGTGAAGGCCTGTAGTTAAGGCGGTTTTCAGACTTCGGTGTATTATCGTTGTATTAACCCATTTTTTTTTTATTTATTTTTTTTCTCCCCATTCGTTGCGTTAGCGTTTTGAATAGATATCGGATTGGAAAAGCTTATGGCCATTTCGATGCTCTGTCGATGATCGTCGGTAAGTGGCGGTAGCCTTCCGTAATAGCAAGCACGAGTGAGCGGCTTGTGATCTGCGTAGATTATTAATCTTCCTCCTTTACAAACATACGACGAAAATGTGCACGCAGGTGCTATATTTTTGTTGAGCTACAGCAAAAGCTTAACATTTTTTGTAAAAAATCCAAGTGGCCCCCAGCGCCGGCTTGAAATTTTTTGTTGCGGGACTCCTCCTTTCTACGTCTTGCTTTCATTGTTGGAAACTTCGTTTCGCTTCTTCTGTCCGTTGAATTTTTTTTCTTCTTGTCATAAATTTTTGAATTGTCATAAATTTTTGTATTGATTGAGCTCCATTTGATGGTGCGCTGCGTAGGTGATGCCTCACCTATGAAAGTTTATCATTCCCATAAAATGTCGTAATAATCTTGAATTGTTTGAGGTAATGGGTATTATTACGTCAGAGTTTGAATCCTCTCTTCAAGTAATTAATTTAATTTAAATTAATTTATGTATATTTCAACATTCACAACATATAATGTTCAAACAGATGCCTTCAATGTATAACAAGCCCGTGCGTGTATAACGCTCATAACGAACGACAACTACATTAAAATTAATAATATAAAGTACTTTTTAAGCTGCCAAAAAAAAAAAAACAAAAAGAAAAAGAAAAAAATATATAACCGCGCAGCTGCGCACGTTATCATGTCGCTTTATTATCCTGGCCGGTGATAAATTCGACTGTCGGCATTACACATACCGAACTTTCTAAGAAATTCGTTCTTTTGTTTACAAACTTTTTTACCATTATTTATTCGCAATATATGAATGAAATATATAGTTTAAAAAAAAAAAAAAAAGTACAACAAATTTAATAATGGTGGTGCAGCCAGAGACGTCACAC
>JARGCU010000100.1:42500-45000 GCA_029227775.1 Morpho helenor
CGCACAAATGCAACTACGAGCTTTTTAACCGCAACAATTTTAGTATACGCTATTGGAGCTGGAATTACCGCGGCTGCTGGCACCAGACTTGCCCTCCAATTGTTCCTCGTTAAAATATTTAAAGTGTACTCATTCCGATTACGAGGCCTCGTAAGAGTCCCGTATCGTTATTTTTCGTCACTACCTCCCCGTGCCGGGAGTGGGTAATTTGCGCGCCTGCTGCCTTCCTTGGATGTGGTAGCCGTTTCTCAGGCTCCCTCTCCGGAATCGAACCCTGATTCCCCGTTACCCGTGACAACCATGGTAGTCGCATAAACTACCATCGAAAGTTGATAAGGCAGACATTTGAAAGATGCGTCGCCGGTACTGGACCATGCGATCGGCAAAAGTTATCCAGATTCATCAAAATTAACGACTTCGGACGCGAGGCCCTCCGTCGATTGGTTTTGATCTAATAAAAGCACTCGTCCCATCACTGGTCAGAGTTCTGATTGCATGTATTAGCTCTAGAATTACCACAGTTATCCAAGTAACCGAGTAAGATCTAAGGAACCAAAACTGATATATTGAGCCATTCGCGGTATCGCCTTAATACGGCTTGCACTGAGACATGCATGGCTTAATCTTTGAGACAAGCATATAACTACTGGCAGGATCAACCAGGGAGCAATAACTCTAGACTACGCCTAGGTACGATCGCGTCCGTCGTCGATGACGAGGAGGACGCGACGTTGCCCTCGGAATATTTTTATTATTTCACACGTACGTCGTGCATATATAACACCACGCGCGCGCGATACATTAGAGGACACGACAAAAAAAAAAAAAAAAAATTTAATTAATTTCATCATATGTCCCTCGTTCGAAAGTTCTAGAATACGAGATCGATTTACACGTCAATATAAAAGCGTCCAACGCGTACGTGAACTATCAAGATCGTCGCCCGGTAATGGAGAGATCTCTATTTTATATATCCGATGTGTGTCAAAAAATTTTGTTTTGCCCGCTCGCAAATATTATACGATATTCGCGAGCGGGACGGAAACGTACACATTTATATTTTATATGCGTTCATTGCGCGGCGAGACCGATTATCCACAAATAGAGAACCGAACGGTGTGATTCGGAGATTCTAATATGGGATAACACGGAGGCGCGCGCGCGCTTTCACGCATACACCACTCGTGAATTAATCACTCTCTCTAAACGACCGTTAATGTAACGTTGAAAGCATTCAACATGAATTACGAACTAACGCATTTTCAACGTATAATAATACTTCAGAATAACAAATTATGATGTTAATAATCCGAAGACAATACGCTGACACGCGAGTCCGTCGGTCGGCACAGTGTTTTGTTTTTCGTCAGGGCGGGAGTGCTTTGACAACGACGTGGGACGGGCGTTTCGTATTGTGTTTCGTCGCGCTCTAATATAAAATTAAAAAAAACACAACATAAACAACAACATTAACACAAACCCACATAACGTCGTCGTTCGTCACCGTCGCCGCATACGATCGCTTCGTCAGTAGCGACCCACCCATGCGACTGCGCGGCGGCCGACGTGACATTCGGTCATATACATATATGCGTGTGTGTGTGTACACACACACACACACACACACACACACACACACACACACACACTAACCTGACCTGACCTGACCTTGACCTTGACCTACCCAATGTTGCCTACTATGCATGCATGCATGCAGGCATGCATGCATTATTATTATTGTTTGTCCATATATCCCTATGTAAAACGCATAAAACTTTAAAACTACGCAACAGATTTTGATGCGGTTTTATTTAATAGATAGAGTTATTCCAGAGGAAGGTTTGTACTTATAATAACATTCAATACGGAGTAGAGATAGATATATTGTAATTTTTGAGGTTACTGTAAATAATTAATTTTTTTTTTTTTTCGCTTACATTGCAAACGCAGGCTAAATAAACCCTACGAGATTTAACAAAATGATGTACTAAGTATTTGTACACCTTGAAAAGGTCTACAGAAATATCCGCGATGGTATATGTCCATCTCTTATGGATAGCTCACGGTAGCATTTTTTTTTTTTTTTTTTTTAGGATAGGTTAGGTTAGGTTAGGTTAGGTTAGGTTAGGTTAGGTTAGGTTAGGTTAGGTTAGGTTAGGTTAGGTTAGGTTAGGTTAGGTTAGGTTAGTGTGTGTGTGTGTGTGTGTCTAACCTAACCTAACCTAACCTAACCTAACCTAACCTAACCTAACCTAACCTAACCTAACCTAACCTAACCTAACCTAACCTAACCTAACCTAACCTAACCTAACCTAACCTGACCTTGACCTGAACTTGACCTTGATCTTGACCTTGACCTACCAAATGTTGCCTACTATGCATGCATGCATGCAGGCATGCATGCATTATTATTATTGTTTGTCCATATATCCCTATGTAAAACAGCATGTAATTTAAGTGAACATTTTCATTGAGATATTACATTGAGATTTAAAATGCC
>JARGCU010000100.1:50000-57500 GCA_029227775.1 Morpho helenor
CATCCCACAGCGCCAGTTCTGCTTACCAAAATTGGCCCACTTGGCACCGTCATCAGATCTCCGGCTTCATCGTTCGAGTAAGCCGGAGCTCTCACCCATTTAAAGTTTGAGAATAGGTTGAGGTCGTTTCGGCCCCAATGCCTCTAATCATTCGCTTTACCGGATGGGACTGTTAATAGTCGACGCCAGCTATCCTGAGGGAAACTTCGGACGGAACCAGCTACTAGATGGTTCGATTAGTCTTTCGCCCCTATACCCAGTTCCGACGATCGATTTGCACGTCAGAATCGCTACGGTCCTCCATCAGGGTTTCCCCTGACTTCGACCTGACCAGGCATAGTTCACCATCTTTCGGGTCCCAGCATCTGCGCTCAGAGCGCGCCTGCATTCACGGATTGGAAACGAGACGCCTCGGGAGTGCGAGAGGCCGATCTGGACCGGCGCTCCATCCTCCCTGAGCGCGCGGCTAGCGCGCGCCTTCACTTTCGTTGCGCCTTTCAGTTTTGCGCTAAGACAACTCAATGACTCGCACACATGCTAGACTCCTTGGTCCGTGTTTCAAGACGGGTCCTGCGAGTGCCCGAAAATGAATCATCGCAGACAGAGACGCGCACGGTCCGAGACTGCACGGCGGCGACTGCAGCAGCGCCGCGTCGCGGTCCGCGCTCTGGCAGGACCGCGACACTGTACGGCGTTCGCTTGCGTCGGGCCGGACGCGCGCGTGGCGCGTGCGCGGTTCGTCGTATTGTACGATTTTCGTACTACCGTCCGACAGCCGGCCGGCGACCGTCGCGGTCCGGCCGCAGCGCGCGAGACGCTGCGGCCGGGCTGCCCGGACGGCGCTTAGGCCGACGTCGAACGGGTCGCGATGCATTACTGAGAGAGAAGTGCACGACGCCGGCGGACGTCGACGGACGCGACCCGTGCCGCGCCGCGCACCCGGTTAGGGGGACGGCGCGACATCGAGGCGCGCGCCCGTACGCCGCCGGATATCGATGAATCTCTCCGTTCGTTCATTCGAGTTTCGCAGGCTTACCCCTGAACGGTTTCACGTACTCTTGAACTCTCTCTTCAAAGTTCTTTTCAACTTTCCCTCACGGTACTTGTTCGCTATCGGTCTCGCGGTAATATTTAGCCTTAGATGGAGTTTACCACCCACTTAGGGCTGCACTCTCAAGCAACCCGACTCTTAGGAGCGTCCCTCTCGCCGACTCGCCCCGTCGCTACGGGCCTGGCACCCTCTACGGGAAAACGGCCCCGTTCAAGACGAACTTGGACAGGGGCGGCGACGACGAGATAGCGGGACCTCCCGAACACCACATCTCCCGCGATCGTTACAACCGCGCGATTCAGTGCTGGGCTTGTTCCTGTTCGCTCGCCGCTACTGAGGAAATCCTGGTTAGTTTCTTTTCCTCCGCTTACTAATATGCTTAAATTCGGCGGGTGATCCTCCCTGATCTGAGGCCAACGATAAAAAAAAAAGGAGGCAGACGCGATATCCGTCAGCTCGACGGCGCCGTCAGCCGCGCCCTCTGGCGCGACGACGGCGCCGTCGCGCTCTTCCGGACGTCGAGTCCGCCTACGGTGCGGGCGTCCGTACTGTGTCGCACGCGCACACCCTTAGCGCATTTTCTTCGAGCTCGAATAGATCAGCCGGTCGTGCGGCGGGTCAGGTGCCGGAGGGACGCGACGCCGCGACGCCGCGCCCCACCGCCCGGACGCGGGCACCTCGCGGGCTATACTCTACCGCGCCACCGGGGGTATCGCGTCGTACCGACACGACCGCCCAGGTCGCAAACGGAGGGTTCGCCCGATCGGTCCCGGTCAGGCGGGCGGGCGCGCGCGCTCTCGCGCTTTTCTTTTTAATTAAAAAAAAAAGCTAAGTCGCTCGCGTCCCAGCCCGACGGAGACCCGCGCGCTCACGCACACGCTGAACTACTGAACTGAATATTTGAACGGACCGTCGCGCGTTCGCGCGCCGGATGGCCGTCATCGTGTCCTCCCCCCCTACCGCAGTCCTGACGGTCTCCCGTCGGGCGCAGAGGCGAGGAGGGCAGTGTGGTGTATGTTTTTATTCAGCCGGCCCTCAGACAGGAGTGGTCCTGGATGTTTCTCCACGGACCGCAATGTGCGTTCGAAATGTCGATGTTCAAATGTGTCCTGCAGTTCACACTATGACGCGCAGTTAACTGCGTTCTTCATCGACCCGCGAGCCAAGTGATCCACCGTCCAGGGTGATTGTTTCCTTGCATTTTCATACAAGAATTATAATATATAAGTTTGTCGCATGCGCGGCCACCGCTCGCGCGGCGCGTTGCATTTTCTTTTACGTTCCAATTTATTCGTGCGAATTGAATGGAACCATTTATAATTATCTTTGTTGTTGTCAATGATGATAACGATTTATCGCGATCGCGTAGCACCCGTAAGGTGAAACGTTACACGCAATTTCACGTTAATGATCCTTCCGCAGGTTCCCCTACGGAAACCTTGTTACGACTTTTACTTCCTCTAAATGATCAAGTTTGGTCAACTTCCCAGCAACGCCGACGGCCGTCAAGCCACCGCGTGTCGGTCCGAAGACCTCACTAAATCATTCAATCGGTAGTAGCGACGGGCGGTGTGTACAAAGGGCAGGGACTTAATCAACGCGAGCTTATGACTCGCGCTTACTAGGAATTCCTCGTTTATGGGGGATAATTGCAAACCCCAATCCCCAGCACGAAGGAGTTTCAACGGGTTGCCCGGGCCTCTAGGCCAGGGAGAACATGCTGATTCCTTCAGTGTAGCGCGCGTGCGGCCCAGGACATCTAAGGGCATCACAGACCTGTTATTGCTCAATCTCGTGCGCCTCGAAGACGCCGGTCCCTCTAAGAAGAATTTTAATACGCCGCCAGTGAGTTGCGCGACCGAAATCGCGCACACCTAAATGACGACGCCTATTTAGCAGGCTAGAGTCTCGTTCGTTACCGGAATTAACCAGACAAATCGCTCCACCAACTAAGAACGGCCATGCACCACCACCCACCGAATCAAGAAAGAGCTGTTAATCTGTCAATCCTTCCGGTGTCCGGGCCTGGTGAGATTTCCCGTGTTGAGTCAAATTAAGCCGCAGGCTCCACTCCTGGTGGTGCCCTTCCGTCAATTCCTTTAAGTTTCAGCTTTGCAACCATACTCCCCCCGGAGTCCAAAATCTTTGGTTTCCCGGAAGCTGCCCGCCGAGCCATTGTAGTAACGTCGGCGGATCGCTAGATGACATATTTACGGTTAGAACTAGGGCGGTATCTAATCGCCTTCGAACCTCTAACTTTCGTTCTTGATTGATGAAAACACCTTTGGCAAATGCTTTCGCTGATGTTCGTCTTGCGACGATCCAAGAATTTCACCTCTAACGTCGCAATACGAATGCCCCCAGTTATCCCTATTAATCATTACCTCGGAGTTCTGAAAACCAACAAAATAGAACCGAGATCATATTCTATTATTCCATGCACGAAATATTCAAGCGGCATTTTGAGCCCGCTTTGAGCACTCTAATTTGTTCAAAGTAAAATTGTCGGCCCACCTCGACACTCAACGAAGAGCACCGCGATAGGATTTTGATATTGAACCGGCGTATTACCGCCGGCTCACCGACGATATGCTCCGCAGACGTGTCAGTATCACCGCGGATGCGGTGCACCGACAGCGCGGCGCACAAATGCAACTACGAGCTTTTTAACCGCAACAATTTTAGTATACGCTATTGGAGCTGGAATTACCGCGGCTGCTGGCACCAGACTTGCCCTCCAATTGTTCCTCGTTAAAATATTTAAAGTGTACTCATTCCGATTACGAGGCCTCGTAAGAGTCCCGTATCGTTATTTTTCGTCACTACCTCCCCGTGCCGGGAGTGGGTAATTTGCGCGCCTGCTGCCTTCCTTGGATGTGGTAGCCGTTTCTCAGGCTCCCTCTCCGGAATCGAACCCTGATTCCCCGTTACCCGTGACAACCATGGTAGTCGCATAAACTACCATCGAAAGTTGATAAGGCAGACATTTGAAAGATGCGTCGCCGGTACTGGACCATGCGATCGGCAAAAGTTATCCAGATTCATCAAAATTAACGACTTCGGACGCGAGGCCCTCCGTCGATTGGTTTTGATCTAATAAAAGCACTCGTCCCATCACTGGTCAGAGTTCTGATTGCATGTATTAGCTCTAGAATTACCACAGTTATCCAAGTAACCGAGTAAGATCTAAGGAACCAAAACTGATATATTGAGCCATTCGCGGTATCGCCTTAATACGGCTTGCACTGAGACATGCATGGCTTAATCTTTGAGACAAGCATATAACTACTGGCAGGATCAACCAGGGAGCAATAACTCTAGACTACGCCTAGGTACGATCGCGTCCGTCGTCGATGACGAGGAGGACGCGACGTTGCCCTCGGAATATTTTTATTATTTCACACGTACGTCGTGCATATATAACACCACGCGCGCGCGATACATTAGAGGACACGACAAAAAAAAAAAAAAAAAATTTAATTAATTTCATCATATGTCCCTCGTTCGAAAGTTCTAGAATACGAGATCGATTTACACGTCAATATAAAAGCGTCCAACGCGTACGTGAACTATCAAGATCGTCGCCCGGTAATGGAGAGATCTCTATTTTATATATCCGATGTGTGTCAAAAAATTTTGTTTTGCCCGCTCGCAAATATTATACGATATTCGCGAGCGGGACGGAAACGTACACATTTATATTTTATATGCGTTCATTGCGCGGCGAGACCGATTATCCACAAATAGAGAACCGAACGGTGTGATTCGGAGATTCTAATATGGGATAACACGGAGGCGCGCGCGCGCTTTCACGCATACACCACTCGTGAATTAATCACTCTCTCTAAACGACCGTTAATGTAACGTTGAAAGCATTCAACATGAATTACGAACTAACGCATTTTCAACGTATAATAATACTTCAGAATAACAAATTATGATGTTAATAATCCGAAGACAATACGCTGACACGCGAGTCCGTCGGTCGGCACAGTGTTTTGTTTTTCGTCAGGGCGGGAGTGCTTTGACAACGACGTGGGACGGGCGTTTCGTATTGTGTTTCGTCGCGCTCTAATATAAAATTAAAAAAAACACAACATAAACAACAACATTAACACAAACCCACATAACGTCGTCGTTCGTCACCGTCGCCGCATACGATCGCTTCGTCAGTAGCGACCCACCCATGCGACTGCGCGGCGGCCGACGTGACATTCGGTCATATACATATATGCGTGTGTGTGTGTACACACACACACACACACACACACACACACACACACACACACACTAACCTGACCTGACCTGACCTTGACCTTGACCTACCCAATGTTGCCTACTATGCATGCATGCATGCAGGCATGCATGCATTATTATTATTGTTTGTCCATATATCCCTATGTAAAACGCATAAAACTTTAAAACTACGCAACAGATTTTGATGCGGTTTTATTTAATAGATAGAGTTATTCCAGAGGAAGGTTTGTACTTATAATAACATTCAATACGGAGTAGAGATAGATATATTGTAATTTTTGAGGTTACTGTAAATAATTAATTTTTTTTTTTTTTCGCTTACATTGCAAACGCAGGCTAAATAAACCCTACGAGATTTAACAAAATGATGTACTAAGTATTTGTACACCTTGAAAAGGTCTACAGAAATATCCGCGATGGTATATGTCCATCTCTTATGGATAGCTCACGGTAGCATTTTTTTTTTTTTTTTTTTTAGGATAGGTTAGGTTAGGTTAGGTTAGGTTAGGTTAGGTTAGGTTAGGTTAGGTTAGGTTAGGTTAGGTTAGGTTAGGTTAGGTTAGGTTAGGTTAGTGTGTGTGTGTGTGTGTGTCTAACCTAACCTAACCTAACCTAACCTAACCTAACCTAACCTAACCTAACCTAACCTAACCTAACCTAACCTAACCTAACCTAACCTAACCTAACCTAACCTAACCTAACCTGACCTTGACCTGAACTTGACCTTGATCTTGACCTTGACCTACCAAATGTTGCCTACTATGCATGCATGCATGCAGGCATGCATGCATTATTATTATTGTTTGTCCATATATCCCTATGTAAAACAGCATGTAATTTAAGTGAACATTTTCATTGAGATATTACATTGAGATTTAAAATGCCGAATCTTTTAAGAGTTTGTTTTGAAGACATTCTGTAATTAATTGTAAAAATAAAACACATAGGGAAAATGTAAAAGTGAATAAGTAAACTTACACTGACTGACATTGGATATACATATATATTTTATACCCGTGCGAAGCAGGAGCAGGCCGCTAGTACTAGATTAGGCGGACTAACTGTACCCTGTAGTGAAGGCCTGTAGTTAAGGCGGTTTTCAGACTTCGGTGTATTATCGTTGTATTAACCCATTTTTTTTTTATTTATTTTTTTTCTCCCCATTCGTTGCGTTAGCGTTTTGAATAGATATCGGATTGGAAAAGCTTATGGCCATTTCGATGCTCTGTCGATGATCGTCGGTAAGTGGCGGTAGCCTTCCGTAATAGCAAGCACGAGTGAGCGGCTTGTGATCTGCGTAGATTATTAATCTTCCTCCTTTACAAACATACGACGAAAATGTGCACGCAGGTGCTATATTTTTGTTGAGCTACAGCAAAAGCTTAACATTTTTTGTAAAAAATCCAAGTGGCCCCCAGCGCCGGCTTGAAATTTTTTGTTGCGGGACTCCTCCTTTCTACGTCTTGCTTTCATTGTTGGAAACTTCGTTTCGCTTCTTCTGTCCGTTGAATTTTTTTTCTTCTTGTCATAAATTTTTGAATTGTCATAAATTTTTGTATTGATTGAGCTCCATTTGATGGTGCGCTGCGTAGGTGATGCCTCACCTATGAAAGTTTATCATTCCCATAAAATGTCGTAATAATCTTGAATTGTTTGAGGTAATGGGTATTATTACGTCAGAGTTTGAATCCTCTCTTCAAGTAATTAATTTAATTTAAAT
Organism: Morpho helenor; assembly: GCA_029227775.1. NCBI lineage: Eukaryota > Metazoa > Arthropoda > Insecta > Lepidoptera > Nymphalidae > Morpho > Morpho helenor. The sequence goes on from JARGCU010000100.1 coordinate 57,029, forward strand.
TAATTTATGTATATTTCAACATTCACAACATATAATGTTCAAACAGATGCCTTCAATGTATAACAAGCCCGTGCGTGTATAACGCTCATAACGAACGACAACTACATTAAAATTAATAATATAAAGTACTTTTTAAGCTGCCAAAAAAAAAAAAACAAAAAGAAAAAGAAAAAAATATATAACCGCGCAGCTGCGCACGTTATCATGTCGCTTTATTATCCTGGCCGGTGATAAATTCGACTGTCGGCATTACACATACCGAACTTTCTAAGAAATTCGTTCTTTTGTTTACAAACTTTTTTACCATTATTTATTCGCAATATATGAATGAAATATATAGTTTAAAAAAAAAAAAAAAAGTACAACAAATTTAATAATGGTGGTGCAGCCAGAGACGTCACACGAAAATAACAGAGCACTATACGCGACAGCGATCAAATGATTTCCTTCTTTTTTTTTTTTTTCTTTTTTC